>OX183134.1:47586055-47681055 GCA_945261195.1 Cryptosula pallasiana
GAGCAGTAGAGGACTCAGAAGTATCTAGTGTGTAGCAAGCAAACTGTTTTGACCAGTTATATGTTGAGTATTCACTCGACACTTGCCGTCAGTTACCACCATTCTTTATCTTATACTTTGTGTCAATCATTCAATTTTGTGCGTTGCAATTAGACATTCTTTGCTTATGTTGGTAGTAATAAACAGTTGTTACCTCCAACTCTGTGATAATCTGTGAGGCCGGTTGCCTGAACACAGTTGTGCCTGCTCTATAGCAGCATCCGGTTATATCTAGCGCAAGATAAGCCACCAAAGCTTTGCCACTCTACTGCTACGCTACCATTACAGTAGAAATAAAGCCAGACAATATAGCCCTCCTTGTAAGTGCCAGTAACGGTCAACTCCATACACGGGGAAAACCATTACAATATTGTAGTGGATTTTAAAACACTCACATCTGGGCAAATGCTTTGCAACTATTCTGGCATCACTAAAATATCCATTGGATGGCCAGAATCACTGCAATTATCATTGCTGAATTGACCGAGCCTGCGTCAGAAGGTTCTGACGCTGTATTAGTCAGTACTGACCCTGTATGAGCCATACTAGGTTGGCAGGAAGCGAATCATCTTAGACTGGGGTTTGGAAACTAGCCTGAGAGGAGCAAAGGATCATCTCCAGGAGTTATCTACCCTTACATCTGGAAAAAGCCAAGGAACAGAGCTTAGAAAGACTATGTACTAACAGCAGGAAGTAGAGATGTCTAGGATTGGCCAGTTGACTTACGACTCTGCCTACCACTTCTAGGCGCCACACTTATTTAACCGCGTATACCATACCTTATTCGCCTGTATTTATATCTACCTGTTCATTTGTTACATTATGTATTGCTCCTGTATTATTGGCTATTACCATGAATCACTTCCTGTGATCTGCCCATGAAAGGCAGATCCTTTTACCATAAAAATCGGTTTGTATTGGGACTTGTATTTACTCATATTCTTATGGAAGAATAAAGGCATATTAGTAGTAATATGAGCAGATCTCCCTACCAAGTGTCTTATGCAAGAATAAAGGCATATTAATCTAAAGCGCTGAGTTATGTGTTAGAGCCGAGGGTTCTATACTAGTTGTGGAGTAAAGAACACTTCTTCACTTCCAATTCGGTGTAGTACCGACCTGCTGTTACCTTTAGGTGAGGTGAAAGGTAACTGGTGGCAGTGTACTGTTGGATTGCTAACGAGTTCAGCCAGTGGTTTTACACCCCCAATTTTCGTACAATATGAACAGCTAAAACTGCTCAAACAGCTATTATTTACAGAGCTTATGAGTTCTGTTTCTGACCAAGAACCCCTTCCCCATATTGAGTTATAACCAACCTTTTAACGCAAACAAATAGAAGCACCTGTCTGGAGGAAAAGCGCTGCTCTTTTCTTGGCACTGGTCCAGCCAGGCTGCAATCTAAAGGCATTCTTTGTGACATAATTTCTGTGCTTTGAGCTGTTAACTATTCCCTGTAATTTGACTAATTGAATTTATAACTTGTTAACAATCTAATAAAATATTTCTGTTGCATTCTCGGTAAATAGTTGAGCATCTATCAACCAAACTTTGCAATTTATTCGATAACTGTAAGTGTAGCTGCTTGCAGTATAATGAAAGTCATACAAATGTTGGGTAGCCGTTTTAAATTTATTTTATATTTATTTATTTATTTATCAAATGTACTGTATACTAATAATGTAAAAACTGGAAGTAGTTATTCATACTACAAAAAACCACACCCGCTATTCATTTATCTCGAGAATGGCCTTAGCTGTGGGCACACAGTCCTTTAACCACACACGATATAGAATATTAATGTCGTAGTTTAAAGTGCCGTCAGACCATTGCACTCATCAGCTGGTTGCTTCTTGTGTTCTGATGGTGTAGTTAGATAGATGACTGGAGTCGAGGCTGAATCATTGAAGCTTAGTGTAATAAGCGGTGCTTACGTATTGTAATGGATTCCGGTCTGTTACCACGGACATCCACTAATCTCGAGTATTCTACCTCTCTCCAGAGGGGACACTGTACTGACCGACAGTGACAACTGTATAGGGCAACCGAATTACCCGGTAAGGCAAGAGCCCATGGCTCAGACAAACAGTACCGAGTAGTGTTTGCTATAATGGCTTTATTACAAAGCTGTCCTGAGGGTAATTATTCCTCTAGGTGTTTAGCAATATAAGAATACATGCTATGGCTCATTGTAATGAATGCACAGATTAACAGTGGGAGCTCTCCTTTTATAGGAGAGCTAATGAACACAAAACATATAAGAGACAATGCACAGGAAGTAATTGAACCAATTACATTAATTATATAAATACTCAACCAATCACAATGCAATGCAAGATAATACAAGGAGGTGCCAAGTGGCTAAGGGCGGAGTCCTTTCTCCTAATTGTCCAATGACGGCTCCTACAGGGTTCCCAGGCTGTATATAGAATTAGGTCCACTAAGTTGGTACTTTAGGGGTAAGCACTTCCTGTTTACGACCTTGACTAAGTTTCTGGACATCTTTACAGATCCTCCGCTAAGGCGGCCATCTTGTGCCGGCCCAGTACAGCTGTACCGGGTCGGTAGAGGTCACTACCGACCCTGCAGGGGTCAATACCGGCCCTGCTTACTATGGCACCGGCACAGTAGGACTTCCTACCCAACAGCTATTAACCAAATGCTGTGGGCAGAAGTCTAGTGCATTGCTTCGCAAGGTTTCTAGTGTAAACTACCTGTTTACTCCTAGAGTGCACTGAAATCTACCACAGTATGCTCAACAATTAATGTACACAACTTGCTGGTCTGTCTCATCTGGGGACGATAAAAACATGAAAAATGGCAGAAAATAAAGGCAATAATATAGCAGCTTGAAGCAGTAGCTAGATTGTACATATCTAAAGCAAGTACAATTAGATACCAAATACTAAGTACCATTACATACCAAATACCAAGTGCCATTACATACCAAGTACCAAGTACCATTCCATACCAAATACCAAGTACCGTTACATACCAAATACCAAGTACCATTACATACCAAGTACTAAGTACCATTACATACCAAATACCAAGTGCCATTATATACCAAATACCAAGTACCATTACATACCAAATACCAAGTGCCATTACATACCAAATACCAAGTGCCATTACATACCAAGTACCATTACATACCAAATACCAAGTACCATTACATACCAAATACCAACTACTGTTACATACCAAATACCAAGTACCATTACATACAAACACCAACTACCAAGTATATATACATGACGGTACACTCACCATTGAAGAGATCATTGATTTTGACCAGCGATTGATTAATAGTGAGATCAATAGCTATTGAGAAAGGTATAAAATGGTTGTGTTATTTTGTGTGTTGGTGCAAGAAAGGTCCAAGAAGCAGTTTAACAAAACTTTTGCTCGGCGTAAGTCAGAACTCGAGTTCAATAACATCCATTGCGTAAGTGAATCCCTCCCAAATGTTACATCCAGCAACACAACTCTAGCAGCTGGAAATAACAAATACTTTCTGCTGTTTTATGTCATAAGCCATTACTGTTTTTAGTAAACATCAATTCTCTAATACTCTCTAACACAACTTCACCATACAGATTCAGGACCTACGTAGGTCCTTTCATATATTGCAAGGATTTTAAATACAAATTACGTTGAATGTCACAAACACAGATTTTGAACCTAAATTTTTCTAAACAGATCAATACTTCTTCAGCATTCAGGATAACTCTTCTAGCCACTGGGATGTATCTCGCTGCAGAGTCAGCTCATTCATTTATTGAGCTTTTGGCACCTCCTAGGATGACTTTCTTGTTTTGATTGTGATAGTTTGAAATTTATCAGCTTTGATTTGATCGAACATTTTTTTTGTATGTTTCCCCTCTTTGTGCCGATAAAGGCACCTGGGTCCATCGGAGAATTTTAATGATTAACTAACGAATGCATTACATGATTCATTGGGATCCATTGTCAAGAACAGTATCGCTATAGTTAGTCTAAGGAGTTGAAACATGATTACAAACAACATGGAAAGTCTATGCTCAAGCACAAAGAAACTTCCTACTATACAACTTTTACAGAAAAACTCCTGTTGTAAGAAAATTTCTTCTTTTACTTGTATTTTTCTTTCAAGACTTTTGCCATCACTCCCTGCAGTTATGTGTGCACTATGAGCTGGATTTCCAAATCACTGATTTAGTACAACAACCTGCATGGTCACCAACTGTGACCACTACTTATTAAAGGCCTCCAACACAGTCAGTTGATATCAAGTGAACCTAAGAAAGCAATTAACAAAGTCCGCAATTAATTGCGGTTAACCTAATTGCTAAATTACATGCAATAGAACCATCATCACCGGTACAGGATATCTACTACCCTGGTCCTGGGTGTCTATCCCGGGCTGGCAGCAAGATGTGTAGATCATTGCATTGCCCTACAACAGGTTATACTTGCTACTTGGATTGTCACCTTTTTATTCTGGGAAGGAATAAATGTTTGTATCACTTGAGAGCAGTGAGTATATGTTTGAGCTAGGATTGCACAGTGTTTTGGTGTCAATCAATGTTAATGATGATCCAAGCCTCGGTTTGTGGACGATGCTGAACAATCACACACCGTTTGACACCGGCACCGGAGTTTGATGCGATTAGTCAAAACGATCGTTAGGTCGACCATGAAAATGCATTTTCCTCTTAAGGAAATAACTTTTAGATGAGCTTGTAAATATGAAATATATCAAGGTAAAAGGCATATTATTATGATTTGGGTGATTCACTGAGTCCTTTAGAATAATTGAAGCTGGTACGATTATTATTTTGCTGAGTCTCTCCCGTTTTGCAATTACCACCAGCCATATTTTCAGAAATAGGAAACAAACTAGGAAACAAAATCTTCCTTGTAGTGAGAGGTAGGAAGCTATTACATACCCGGATGTCTCGGAATTCTCTGCGGCCCATCAATCATCAATAGTAAAGTATGTGAATGGGCCATATCAATGACTATTGCATTATATTGTAATGGAATTTGCCTAGAGCGACCAAGCAGTAAGATAGTGTGCCTACCGGAGTGATTGCTAGTAGTGTACACATGAGTGGACAGTGAGCTGAGCTCGCTAGCTGAACAAGCACAAGCTTGTTCGCTTGACAGCACAAATACTTACACAGATGAAGTAGACGATCCAGGGACCCTCACCGAGTCAAGATCAAGCGCTGAGGATTGTAAGCTATGTACAATGGCTTAACGTCATCTTATAACTAGTTATAATTAATACTTGAATGTTGTTGGCTAGCCAGGTTCTCATTCAGCCAGCTAGATATATAATCTTTTTATGCTTAATCCACCCCATTATGATTCATATCTCTGTTGTGCTAGCTAGTAGTTAAGCCAATCATATGCTATTATTTTCAACTGTTATCCTTTCTATAAATAGCTAGGCAGTTTGCCAAACGCTCAGAGTTGTTTTAGATTGGCTTAGAGTTAGTCAGAACTAGTTTAGCTCAGGCTGAGTTAGTATCTAGTCTACAAGTGTCAGAGACTGCTTGCACTGCCTTAGTGTTGCCTAAGAGTCAAGTTATTGTACGCTTGTAAGGACTATTTATCCGGCAAGCTTTTGTGTTCTAATATTAAATTATTGTTAATTTGAAAAAGATGTATTTAGTGAGGCCAGTTGCCTGTATCACTATAGCTCGCATACCTTACTAACATGATCTGTCTGCTATACAGACCTTCTACAACTTAGAGAGCCTATATTACATGCCGGTAGCGCCTGCTGTTCGTATTAACTGCCTTTCACGGAGAGCCTACGCTACCTGACTATTGCACTCTGTATTATCGTAATCCATGATACTTGATCTCTGTCAAGACTGTGTGGAGGGACAGATCACTCAGCTCAGCATATTTGTTTTATACTGGGTTTGACAGATTAATAACGCAAGATGGGAAGCGTTTACTTTGGAACACCCATGGAGTTATCCACCCCGGGGTGAGAAATTATTCCCTAATCCGACTTTGACATTGCCAGAGTTTGCGCTGGTGAATAGAGAAATGGCTCAATCACAGTTGTGTTTCTATAGTCTTGAACCCTTGTAACAGTAGGACCGAGAGCTAACACCTATAGTGTCGGAGTGCAGAATGACGTTTTGGAAAACCGTTTGTTTTGAGACTGATACTCAATGGACCTGTGCTGTGAAAAGTATCGTTGATATTATCTTAATCAGATTGACTATGTAGTGTGTACTGTGAGTCTGTGCATTTCAATATTATTTTACTATCAACCAACTAAAAATAATTGTGAGGTGAGTAAGTGTGCACGCAGACTGTGCAGTGCAAACAAATCTAATAATTATTAGTTCTTATTGTCAAAACGTCGTGGTACTAGAAGGTTTCTGGAGTGGCAGTTCACTATCAATAGAGAACTGCTACCAAAGAGACTTAGTTATGACTACGAAGGCCCTGTTTGTCTACAACAGATATATAGTTAACATGGTTCTGCTCTGGTCCTTGTCCTCCAATACAATAGCTTTCTGCTTTTACGATTTTTTCAGTTAATCGCCCCTCTATGAACGCAGTTTTGGCTGTGCTCATTCGACTATATTCTTTTTTTTGATGTTCCCCCAACAGAACATTGAACTGGCATGGGAGACAAATTGTGCAGGCCTTACTCTGAGCCGAGAGCTCACCACAGTTGTTAAAGTCGAAGATTCCCCTTTACAACCAGTTGTTTGTGCCATCCCGGCACAGGAGTAGTAATATATGAGCAGATCTCCCTACCAAGTGTTTTTTTGTGGATTTGATCTTGGAGTTTAGGCAATGGGTTACGACGTTGGATGAATTCGCCGAGTTTATATTGTATTTCATTTGAGGGGTACTTGAGTGGCATTTGAGTGGCATTTAAGTGGCATTTGAGTTTTGATTATTTTTTTTACTTAATTTGAACTCATATGGCAGCTAGATTTTGAATGTATGGCATTTAAGTTTTGATAATTGTTTTACATAACTCGAACTCATATGATATTTGGAGAGAGAGGAGAGAAGAACAAGGAGATATAACTACATTAAACCAATATATGATTATATACATTTATTACATAATAAGTAGGAAAATATCCTTGTATAATATACCTAGAGTTAGTAAATACTAAGTAATACAAAGCACTACAACTTGTAATGATAATTAATACATAATCTTTTTTACAATGTCATCATTGATGTACTTGATGTACTGATGTTATATCTTAGGAAGGAAGACTTCTGTTCTATGTACTTTTGATTCCATAATGAACTAAAATAAAAAGTTATGTATTAGCATAGGATAATTAAACAAAAATGAAAGTTATGTATTAGTATAGAATGGTTAAACAGAAAATTTAAAACAACTACAAACTTTTACTAAATAGTGTTTTTTTTATTAATTATTACCTTATCATCAAAAATTGACTGTTAATCAGATGTTTTTGTAGCTTGTCGTGCCTTACGTTGTTGAGTCCTTACCCTTCTAGCTTGTCTTTGAGCGGACTGTCGTTGCATGTTTCTTTTTTTTAGAGCAAGATTTTTACGAGCACACTCGATAGAAATTGGTGTGCTTACCTGTTCTAGTTGATATTGTCGTTGTTGTAATACATAATGTAATCTCTGAATGTCTGATGTAACTTCATTCCCTAAGAGCTTTAATGTTAGAAAAGATTCAGTTCGAAAATTATTTAGCTGTTTTATCAAGTCTTTCTGGATGAATTTACAATTGTTTGAGATAATTCGCACTCTCTCTGCAATTTTTTTATTGCATAGATTTTGTAGAAGTATCAAGTCCTCTCGAGTCAAAGGTTTAGGCTGAGTTTCTGATTCTGTGTTGTTAACTATTTCCATTTTTTGTGGTTGAATCTAAAAAAATACAGATAATTAATTTTTTTCAGTTGTTTTAGTATAATAAATAATGCATGAGTAAAAACTGTAATTTATTAAGTTTTTACCTTGATGCTCTCCTAATAGCTATAGTAGATGTTGCTTCTCAGTTAGCTGTTGTCGAACTGGATGCTTTCTGTGTGAAAACGATGGCTCTTATATAGCTAAAGTTGTACTGATTAAACCCTATGAACCTCATCTCGTGTCAATCTCTATGAATCAGCATCTTTTCACGCGAAGGAAAGTCAATGTTTTCGCGGGAATAAATGAATTATTTTCACGCGAATACAAACCACTGCTTTTGCGGGAATAAATAATTTATTTTCACGCGAATAGAAACCAATGCTTTCGTGGGAATAAATGATTTAATTTCCCGCGAATGAAAGTCAATGTTGTCGCGGGAATAAATACTTTATTTTCACGCGAATAGAAACCAATGCTTTCGCGGGAATAAATGATTTAATTTCCCGCGAATGAAAGTCAATGTTGTCGCGGGAATAAATACTTTATTTTCACGCGAATAGAAACCAATGCTTTCGCGGGAATAAATGATTTAATTTCCCGCGAATGAAAGTCAATGTTGTCGCGGGAATAAATAATTTATTTTCACGCGAATGGAAACCATTGCTTTCGCGGGAGTAACTGATTTATTTTCACGCGAATAGAAACCAATGCTTTCGCGGGAATAAATGATTTAATTTCCCGCGAATGAAAGTCAATGTTGTCGCGGGAATAAATACTTTATTTTCACGCGAATACAAACCGTTGCTTTTGCGGGAATACAAGTTTTATTTTCACGCGAATGGAATGTTGCTTTCGCGGGAGTAAATAATTTAATTACTCCCGCGAAAGCAACGGTTTCCATTCGCATGAAAATAAAGTATTTATTCCCGCGAAAGCAACGGTTTGTAGTCGCGTGAAAATAAAGTATTTATTCCCGCGACAACATTGACTTTCATTCGCGGGAAATGAAATCATTTATTCCCGTGAAAGCATTGGTTTCTATTCGCGTGAAAATAAATTATTTATTCCCGCGAAAGCAACGGTTTGTATTCGCGTGAAAATAAAGTATTTATTCCCGCGACAACATTGACTTTCATCCGCGGGAAATAAAATCATTTATTCCCGCGAAAGCATTGGTTTCTATTCGCGTGAAAATAAATTATTTATTCCCGCGAAAGCAACGGTTTGTATTTGCGTGAAAATAAAGTATTTATTCCCGCGACAACATTGACTTTCATTCGCGGGAAATAAAATCATTTATTCCCGCGAAAGCAATGGTTTCCATTCGCGTGAAACTAAAATATTTATTCCCGCGAAAGCATTGGTTTGTATTCGCGTGAAAATAATTCATTTATTCCCGTGAAAACATTGACTTTCCTTCGCGTGAAAAGATGCTGATTCATAGAGATTGACACGAGATGGGGTTCATAGGCTTTAATCAGTACAACTTTAGCTATATAAGAGCCATCGTTTTCACACAGAAAGCATCCAGTTCTACAGCGGCTAACAGAGGAGCAACATCTACTACAGCTATTAGGAGAGCAACAAGGTAAGAAGCACTAAAATAATTATTTGTTTTTAATTAATTGAAACATCTAGGTTTTTGAATCTTAGTTTTTAAAAACAATCTTTTAATAAAACAATAATTTCAGTATATTTACATCATTAAACTAAGTTCTTTTACTTTTTGCAGGTATGATGACATCACACTCCAAAGCACTTCCTAAGCTCCATATTGAACCAACCACAGCTACCAACAACACTAACGCTATTTCCACTACAACCATCATTTCCACCACCAACGGCATTCACATTGATGATAGAAGATCCAATCCTAACACCTTTAATGATACATCTTCTCGCTCAAACACCAATACTCATGCTGATATAGCAATGAAACATCATGTAGTTTCAGCTGACTCTCCTTTGAGTCCCACACCGGACTACACATATCTGCATGAGAACAGTGAAGTCAAACGAACGGAGGATATCAAAAAACCGACAGTGACATTATCTCGAGCTTCAATTTCCTTTTTATTCAGCAACAGCAAGAATAATACCGTAAACAAACTTAGAGAGTTTGAATTGCTCGAGATGGGTGGAATAATGACAGGAGCTATGCAGAAAGGAATGTTGGAAATCGGAAATTTTGTGAGTTTGTTGGATTTACCAATTCCTACGATTTTGGAGGTTTTCGATGTTAATTACGTTGAAGATTATGGTATATTGGACTATGAATATGTTTTAAAAAACAATCATCGAATTCGAGTCAAGTCACTGATTGACAAAGAACTTACGGTGGAGCTACAGGAACTTGATCCCGGCTCTTCACAAATCCTAGTGTACATGGGAAAGCTAGAAGAAAATCAACCCGATCTGCGTATTGTAGGAGATAATCATCATCAAGGGCTAAAACAACGGGTTATAGCCAAAACCTTGAGAAAAAAATCATTGAAACAGTTGCAAGCATACTTTGATATCATCACTTTCGATAATATTCCTGTCAACACTCTTCTGACATTCACTAGACTTTCAGTTTGGAAAAATTTGAAGTCGAAGCAGCGAAAACGAAAACAAGATACATCGCCTTTACGTATCACTCACACTGTCACTTACAGATACATGATGAATGACGGATCTTTGATGACTGGGAAGATTGTTGTCCCTCCTGAGAACGTTTTGAAGATCAAAAATCATGAATGTGGTATGATCCACTATAAAAGTACGATGACAACTGAAAGCGGCACAAAGAAACACATTCTCACGATTCTGAGTGTTGAAGAAGCTTTGATGCTTCTATCTACTTCAAGTGAAAAAGAAGGAATAGCTTTCAGACTTTCTCTATTTGATGATGCTGAGCTGATGAAAAGTTATGATGATGATGTTGCTGCTGATGATGAGGATGATGAGGATGATGATGATGATGACGATGATAACATTGATGCTTATACTGATGAAGAAGATGATAATATGACGGATGATGACTCTGAAAACAAAAAATTTGAGGAAAAAGATGAAGTTGTCGACAATGATAGTGAGAAAAGCAATGAAGATGACAATCACATTTCAAGCGAAGCTAGCAGGATTTCAATATCGGAAATTTAATTAAGGTATGTTAATCTTCACTAGTAATAAGTAACTACTAATAGCCGTATTTTTCACCATAGTATAATGTAGTTGTTATAACGACATCTATGTATGCTTTTAGATAGAATACGTGTACAAGTGAATGACCGTCGGCTCGCCAAATCTATCAGCAACAACTCATGAACATTAAATTATATATTATTTGTATTGTGCAATAATTTGTATATATTTAGTGTAATAAAGTATTTTATTCATATTTATCATTAGTAATTTAGCCAATTTGTAAAACTTTCGGGGTTACAACTCTAAAATGTTACAAAATTTCAATGTTCCGACACAAAAATAAATATTTCAAGTTATCGTCTCATTTTTCAAAAATGTTAAGACAACTCCCATTTATAATTTCTAAACTTCGTTTTTGAAAAAATATGTAAAAGTTGTCGGCACATTGTGTCAAAATGGTAAGACAACTCCGCTTTTACACAAAAAATTGTGAAAAATGTTTTATAATTTGTTTGAGAAACCAAAACAGTAGAAGACTTTTTACAACCACAAGCATTATACTTTAGGTTTTACAGTTTTGTGAATTGGGTGTTGATAGTTTGTCACGATATGACATAATAATTAAGTAATTATAGTCTTTTTCATAACAATGCTATAGATTCAGTAATACAGATGTGAAATTTACTGTTTCATCACTTGGATGCAGTATGAAGGTAGTTGATGTAATATTTATTTTGTAATATTATGCAAAGTAATACAGTAAGAATGAAGCGTATGGAGTTCTCAACCACAAAACAAATAAAAATAATGCATTAGGTAAACTAATGACAGAACAATTTTACATGAAGTGTATACATATGAATAAAGTATTCATAAAAACACAGACTATTGTCTGTATATATAATATATATATATAGAGAGTATTTATAAAAAACATCCTATGAACTATATATTTTGTGGTAAGAAACTATAAAATAGGACAGTTGCATAAAGCCTATTCCAGAGCCATGATAATATTAAAAAATATAGTGAAATAAAAATTTTAAAACTCACCTAAGAGTGCAGTTAATACAAGAATTTCTTCTTGAGAAAAATCTGAATTTTTTTGCATTTTCTGTCTAATAGACGCTAATTTCAATTTAACACAATCATTAAAACCCTTTTTTTCAGTCCATCTTTTATATTCAAAATTAATTTAAGTGAAGTTATATCAATCTTTTGGCTTTGTTTTAAATCTACTTGAGTTTGTGGGTTATCTGTTGTATTAGATTCTAAAACACTGGTTTTTGGACTGCACTGTGAACTAGCAACAGAAATTAAGTCATTATTACTTTCTTCAGTTTCTGAAAAATCAGAATCTGAAGATATAAGTGCTCTCATTTTTTTACGCTGGGTTTTAAGTAAAAGCTTTCGATCTCCAGCAACCGGTTTTTTAGCTATTGCCAACCATTTACACCCTAATTCAAAATCTAAATCGATGTTTCCAGAAAAATAACCTTCTATTGGATAGAGATATACTAACATAAAATTTTTTGGAAGAGTAATGTTCATAACTAACTCAGAATATTTTTTATTAATAAATAAAACAAAATTATTATAACTAGCAATATCAACAACAAAAAACATTTTAGTTTTCAAAATACAAGTATGTTGCTGGAGTTCTCTCAAAGTTGTATGTGATTTTCCGCATAAACAATAAAAAATAAACAAGTGAGCAAAAAAATGTCTTGAAAGAACTCGGCCAGGCTCATGCATCTTCCCTAATTTAAACTTCTTACCACAAAATATACACGAAATACTGTCTTTTTTTCTTTCAGTGCTTCGCTCAGCGTCTTTGTACAATACGCTATCAATAATAACGTAAGCACTGAAAGAAAATACCTTGTGTTTTTGTTATCGATATCTACAAGCAAAATAAACAAATTCTCATTATATATATATATAGATAACTGTCTTGAGTATGGTATATGTATATAAAGATAATGCATATCACTTACACTTGAAGCACTCCTTATCATCTTTTATTTCCCCATCTATAACACTTCTGCTTCTGTACTGCTCTAGCTGCAGGTTCTCTGCTTGAACTAAAATAGAAAATACGAATGTAATTATGTTAGTTTTTGAAAAAAATTTATTAAAATTGAATGAGTATGTAGTAAATAATATTTTTATCATACTTACATTCAAATGTGTGTCGATCATAGGAGAGAAAGGATTCATCTTTCCCTACATAGCATGCGCTTGCAATAAAGCGTGTAGATGTTTTCTCTACAAAAATAACGTAGTAAATGTAGAGTCGTTATTATTTTACCTACAGAAAAATTTACATTTTTCATAATACAGAAAAATACTTACTCATAGCAATGTGCGTGGTAGGCTTGGTCTTTTTTGGCTTCTCCGTTTCCTTAAAACATTCTTCCAGCCACCTCATTGTTTCATCATCGGTAGAGCTTAATAAAACAATAAATCAAGATTGTGATTAATTAAAAACTCTATATAATACAGTTGAATAATAAAGTTTCAATAATATACTTACATGGCACTGAAATCTATTTCATCTATATTTAGTTCTAATGCATCATTTGAGGTTGTAGACCTACAAGTAATATATATATATATATACATTTGTATAAATTTATAAATGTAACTGCAACAAAATTGTAAAAGATAGTATAAATAACTTACTCATTTGTTGTAGGAATATTGCTAGCCATTTTTTGTAGTTTCGCAGACTAATACTTGAAATGAAGTACAAATGAAAACTGATACTGTTTAAAAAAATAGTTTCTCTTATATACAAAACATTGAAGTCATTTATCAAGATTAATTTGTAGACTGATTTTCTGATTATTACTATGATAAATGATATTGTTTTTTAAAAAAGTGGAAGACGATTAGGAAGTTGGTTAAAAAAATAGGAAGATAGAGATTAGATAGATTAATAAGCTTAACCACCACATACGCCCCTGTAAACTGTCTTTCCATCTAGCTAAAATTTTTGAATGTAGAGCGTTGGATAAACAAATTTTACAACCTCTAGGTTGATACTCTTTTAAATATAACTAGCTAGGATGAAACTTACATTTCATTTGAATGACAACTCACATCCTTCAAACATATTTTTATAGCAACAATTTTCATATAGACACATCAACAGCAAAACATTGATGCGGTGTAGTTCCATCTTTATATCATCAGACAGTAAATTAATATGTGAGAGCTTCAATTATAGTTTACACCATTAAGTATGAGTTCGGAATGTAATAAAATACTTTACAGGTACTGATAGCATTTAATAACTAGTTCAATTGCAGTTTATTGATATACTCTACTATAACACACACTACCACAAACAATCATATAGACACATCATCAGCAAAACAATGATGTAGTGTAGCTCCATCTTTATATCATCAGACAGTAAATTAAAATGTGAGAGCTCCAATTATAGTTTACAACATTAAGTATGAGTTAGGAATGTAATAAACACTTTAAAGATATCTGATAGCATTTAAATATGTATATGTAACATATAACTCTTGATTTATTAGACAAAACAGCTTCCTAAAAATAGAAAATATACTATGTATGTTGATACATTATTTGTATTTCACACAAAAAACAATGAGATATTTTAAAAAAAGTAACAGTCTAACTAATAAAACAAGTGGATAAAGTCATGCTTTGCTCATGTTTTTTAGACGATAGCGGAGATAACTAGGATTAAAAGTAAAACCACAAATCCGTTTTGGTGGAAGGCTGTATCTGTATTAACTAATATGTAATGAAACAATAAAAAACAGGAGATAGATGCAATCAAGTTCTCTTCCTTTTTAGGTTGAATTCGACCTATAATTCCATCATCTATGGACGTTTGTTGTTTTGTTTTAAATAGAAATAGCATGATAATAAATAGTGCTTAGGTGTAATTAATGACTTTTCTCGAGCGACTTTATAACACTTGATATTAAAAAGATCAAAACATATAGGATTAAGCGAGATGATGATTAATGTCTTTTCTGGAATGAGTTTATTAGTAAAATGACACTTGCGGGGCACTTGCGTTATATTATAATTAATTACTTTTTAAAAATGAACTGGTAACATTACGTCGACTGAAATAATACCTAAAACGTCTCGCATAAATTTTGATCTGACTGAAAATGGACTGAAAACCTTCAAGGTGCGTAAAAATTATCGTAACTCGCTATAGCGGATATTCTAAGAAATATTTATTTTCTCGTTGGTAACTTGACGTAAAATATTTTGTAACGGATGTCACACAATCTCAATCGATTTTTTTCAACTGAAACACTTAGTTGCTCGTAAACATTTGATACTCGCTTGATTTTTTTGATAACAGCAATATCCCAATTGTGTTTATCGTAAATATTTCAAAAACGGATATTGCGTGTTTCAGTTGGTTTTTCCTACTGAATCACTTAGTTACGCGTAAACATTTGAAAATTGTTTGAATTTTTCGTTGATAAAACATGTTGCAAGTATCTTTTAACAAATATTACCCAATTGTGTTTATTGTAAATATTTCAAAACGGATATTGTGTGTTTCAGTTGGTTTTTCCTACTGAATCACTTAGTTAATCGTAATTATTTTGAAAATTGTTTAATTTTTTCGTTGATAAAACATGTCGCAAGTATCTTTTAACAAATATTACCGTAATTTCAATCAGTTTTCTTTACTAGATTACTTAGTAACTCATCAACATTCATAATTGCTTTTATTAATAGTTGTTGCAAAGCAATGTTGTATTTAAATAATATTACTTCAATTCCAACCAATTTCCTTACTGAATTACTTAATTACTCCCCAGTATTTCATAATTTCTTTCACTAATAATTACAAAGTAATATTGTAAATATATAATGGAGTAGATACTAAATTGACACAAATTTTTTTCATATGAATTTAAAACTTAACTAATGTAGTTTTTTTACCAAACATCAGTACATCAAAAACATTATTGTAAAGGAACAAACTATGCAATAACTGTTATTACTTTGTATTTATTACAAGTTGTAGTGCTTTGTATTACTTAGTATTTACTAACTCTAGCTATATTATATGGAGAGATTTTCTTTACTTATTATGTAATAAATGTATATAATCATATAATGATTCATTTTTAATCAATGTATTTATTCAATTTAGATATATCTCCTCTCTCTATGTAGATATAAATATACCCATAAATATGTACATAATCAACCATATGTACATGAATGTATAGAAAACTAAAAGATCTCTCTCATCTCTCTCTTTCTCTCTCTCAAGATACCATATGTATGTATGTATGTATGTATGTATGTATGTATGTATGTATGTATGAATGCATTGATTGTCATCACAAGTTGTAGTGCTTTGTATTACTTAGTATTTACTGACTCTAGCTATATTATATAGGAAGATTTTCCATACTTATTATGTAATAAATGTATATAATCATATAATGATTCATTTTTGATCAATATATTTATTCAATGTAGATATATCTCTTCTCTCCTCTCTCCTCTCTCTCTTTTCCTCTCTCCTCTCTCTCTCCCTCTCTCCTCTCTCTCTCTTTCTTTCTCTCAAGATACCATATGTATGTATGTATACATTGATTGTCATTACAAGTTGTAGTGCTTTGTATTACTTAGTATTTACTGACTCTAGCTATATTATATAGGAAGATTTTCCCTACTTATTATGTAATCAATGTATATAATCATATAATGTTTCATTTTTGATCAATATAGTTATTCAATGTAGATAAAACTCCTCTCTCCTTTCTCTCTCCTCTCTCCTCTCTGTCTTCTCTCCCCTCTCTCTCAAGATGCCATATGAGTTCAAATTATGTGAAAAAGTATCAAAACTTAAATGCCATACATTCAAAATCTAGCTGGCATATGAGTTCAAATCAAGTAAAAAAATAATCAAAACTCAAATGCCACTTAAATGCCACTCAAATGCCACTCAAATACCTCTCAAATGAAATACAATATAAACTCGGCGAATTCACCCAACGTCGTAACTCACTGCATAACCCCCAAGACCAGATCCACAAAAAAACACTTGGTAGGGAGATCTGCTCATATATTACTACTCACAGGATCACTTCTGGGGAGAGGTTGACTGCTCATTGTCAGGCCTAGAGAGGCTGACTGTTTTGTCGTGCCAGCAAACAGCAGTCTGTGCAGTAATAACACCTGGCGGACAAGTAGCAGGATGTAAAAGTCCTTGCATTATAACACCATAATTGAACATAAGATGGCTCTGTTGCTAAATATTATGGAGAAATTTAAAGTTCCTCTACTATGACTCCTACATCCCAACTCTTTGGATTTACACCCAGCCTCATCCCCATCCTGTGGACCTACACCCCTTCTCCATACCCCCCTGCATATACACCACTTTTCTCCATATCTTCAGTGTTTCATTCCCCTTAGAACAGCATCAAACTCCCCCTGCCTATAAAGTGGCAATCGAGCCAGAGTGGCCAGAAATTCGGGTCACAAGAAGCAGCTCTTCCCCTTCCTTCCCCCTTGCTTATAAATAAAAACTGATCACTTTGACTAACTGCAGATCTGGAGTGATGGAGAGTTACGTTTTCTTCAGAAATCACCTATTTCAAACACCAAGAGGACATTCCTTTCCTCAAACAGCTACCCGAGCTACTCAGAGCTGCGCTACACCAGCTTTTTATTGTACATAGGATGGAGCCACTTCCTGGCAAGATTTAGGGGCAGGGCGAATGAAATAGGAGACACATATTGACAATATAAGGGTGACCAAAGGTGATAGAGACAGGCTATGATGAGATGATGATGCAATGTTGGTGCAACAACTAGAAAAAGGTGGAGCCTGCAAAACATGCAGAAAGATCATCTGTTAAAGATTCATGTGTTTATGTTAGTAAACGAATATTATTATGTTGATTGGTTTTATTTATGTTATTGAACTTTTTATTGGGTTTTCACATATTTGGTGAAATAGGATCCTAGAACATTTTTGTGAAAGCCAGGCCAACTTGTACTGTTTGACAGAGCAACTTCAAGTCTCAATTAAAATCATACACTTGTATAGTATCTTGCTGGAATAAACCAAATTATCTCTGAAATGCTGTGAAATCTGTCTGGCCGGTTGGCTATTGCTAGAAGGAGGAGTAGCAGAGGAGAAAGAAATGACTGAACGGAACCTCAGTGGCAGGCTCTGTGACAGCGGGAAGTCTGGGAGTTCGGGAGAGTAGGAGCGGAGTTTGAGGAAAACTTTGTTGTAATTGTAAAGAGCTAGCGGTTTAGCTCCTGCTGTTCGAATAATTGCTGTGTTAGTGTTACTGCTTTGTAACACTGTAGTTGTGTCCGGGGAGGTAATAAAATATGATTGTATGCTCAGATTTGGCTTCATAGATTTAACAACCTCGGCTCGGGTATCCATACTTTCTACAAAGGAGCCTGTAATCATAAGAGAAGACAAAAACAAATGACTACATTCATATCCATTCACTGTTGTTCTCCTGTGATGCGGTGAACCTTTGTCCAGCATCTTATGCATTCATTGCTGCAAGGATGGTGTGGATGACTTAGGATTCCAGCCTGAATGCCTCATCTGTGAGTCCTGTACATGCAAGTACTTCGTCAGACTATATAGCTTCAGCACCTTTAGCGCTGTTTCCTAAGGGCACTGTTAATGGCTAGAGTATGCTGATCAAACCTTGGTATTTCCTTAAACTTTTTGAAACAAAGGATTGGCACTTTGAGTTGCTGTGTTCTATGTTTGTTCACATTTTTTTGGGGACTGTGCTATAGTTTTATTACTTCCATTTTGTCATTTTCAAGGATTTGAAAATCAGATCTCTTTTGCAGAAAGAAAGGTTTTCGATTACAAACTAGATTGCCAACTGTTTTACTGCCCTTATCTATTTATGATGAGCTACTTTGTAATTTTGGACTATATACTGCCATTTTATAATCTATTCTTTCTCTCAACCAAGATGTTTTGGCTTTATTGGAGAAGAGGATCAGTAAAATCCACCAGATGTTGGCCTAACAGAGATCAACAGACACTTTGCGGCAGAATGCATCTATTTTTGGTTGCTGACAAAATTTAGCACATTTTCAAATACAAAGAAACAACTTATTGAACACTCTTTGCAACAGATAAAATCAAGTGTTTGCGAATCAACTACCAAACGCACAGGTTTCCTAAATATACACTAATGTCTCCTCATCATCAGTGCTGTCTCTTTCAATTTGAGCCTCTTCAGAAGCCAAAATGTGGTACGATGACTCGGTGCCAGAATCGATGTCGTTTACGGTTGAGTCCTTCTCAAAACCATTTTGTGTAATCCTACCATGCAAAGGCATCTACAGATTTCAACAAGTACATTGTTAGTAGCAGAAGTGACCACACTACCAGTGGTTGTTAGTAACGGCTCTGGTAACAGTACAGCGACACAGAACACAGCACTAACTAAAGCAGTAAAGAGACATGCCAAGTACAGCATCAGATAACACATAGAATGGAGTGGAGGATGTTGCAGATAAAAATTATAATAGTTTTACTGACAAAAACTTCAACTCAGACAGCTAGTTATGATTGTATGGCAGCATTTAATGTTATGATAAAAATGCGGTAGTTATATAGTGAAGATAGCAGTTATGAATGAACCAGTGATAGTAGCGGGGCTTATGTTAATAGTTATTCTGGTAGTAGTAGTAGTGGAGAAGAAGCAGCACCAGCAGTCTTAGCAATTGTAACAAAGTTAGCTGTAGCAGTGGTAGAGGTTACGGCAAAACCAAGGTGACAGCAGTCGTAGTGGTACAAATTGTATTCTGTCAATAGTAATAGCAATGGTAGTAGGAGTTCATCGAGATGGTGGTTGCAGTCACAGTTTTAATAGTTAATAAAGTCACAATAGCGCTGGGTGAGTGGAACGTTATTGATACTGGCAGGTATAAGAGCAGTAGGTGTCCCATAGAAGCAGTGTAAGCAGTAGCAATATTTGTGGAGATGGTCAGAGTTGTTCATGCAGCAGCCTGATGAATGAAATTGGAATAGAAAGCAACAGAAAGCATTTCAACGTATCATGCACAGCTTTTTTCTACCATTCTTTTCAACTTTTCGTTCTCCAGACTGGCATCTGGTGTGCTGTAGCTTCTCAGGTAGAGCTTTGGTTTGAGAAGGAGAGTACCCTGCTTCCTCACGCGAGTGCTCATTAACGGTGAGTCAGATCTCATCATTTGTTGAGAAGGAGTAGCAACAACCGGAAACTCAAACTTGTTTGGCATTTGAGGAATCGGTGAAGTGTTGGTGGAGGAAGTGTCACTAACTGGGCTACCTAAGTTAAAGTGTACAGGAATGTTCTGGTCTTTTGGAGCAAACGCTGGAAAGAATTGTTTGGGTATGTTAGGAAGAGAAGGCCTTGGGGATGCTAAGTTTGCTGCGATGGAGCAGTCGACCTCATCAAAGTACTCAGCAGAATGCAGCTCCTTCCAGCTTCTGTCAGGACTTATCTGGGAGTCAGAGTTGCTGTTTCCGATTGTTATCAGCTGCTGTAGATCAGGGGAGCTCAAACTTTTCTTTCTTTTCATGGAAAGAAGGGAGTCTCGGCGCTGATCGTTGGGTGCTAAGGTGCCCTAAAACAGTCGTAACCACTAGTATGTCTTCAGGGAACTATTAGTGTAACAGCGCTTTAAGATTAGAGCAACCAAATAGAGGCTAATTGGCTACACAAACATAAAAAAATTAAAGTGATGCAGTTTCATTAATGCACTGTTGAACTGTCTTCTATTTTTGTGGAAAAATAGTAGACATAGTAACATGTAATCATTTTTTGGCAGCATCTAGGCTAGGACAAGTTCTTTCTCCAATTTAAGTTTAAAATCACTGAATGTTTTATTATCAAAACAGAGTGCACTACCTCTGAGTTGATAATGACCATGTCTTTCTCCTTGACCTTTGTGTCAGAGGTCTTCTCATAGGCCAGCTCTGGATCATCTGGGTTTGAGTACGAGCGTTGTTCTCTTGTCATAGCTTGTGGTTCAAGATAAAACTTGGCTTGTTCACTTTCTCTAGAGGAACATGTGAGCAACAAGTTTCATTAAAGGAAAGCGCATTTTTAGTTTTTGCTTGTATGCTAAAAAGATTAATTGTAAGCGTTCTCGCAGAAAGGACTTTTGAAGTTTTCAAACTTGCAGGACCAATGATCCAATCAAAAAGGGTTCGAACTTAAACCAACTATCTTCACACCAAGTTGCTATGGTTACAAACTGAAAAGAAGTGGAGACTAGTAATGAAAGTTTAAGAAGACTCTTAAGGTTTGTAACCTGCTGTTACCTTTCAGGAATGTTTTCACTTATTTCTGTCTGGCACTCCACGTCACATGATGCTGGAGAACTGTAACATTTGAAGTTGCGAATAGCTCTTGTACGTGAAATGTTTTGCCTTTTTTCTATTCTAGAACCAGGTAGGCTGTTGCTAAGTCCGAGTTCTGTAATGAAGTGGTGAGTTTAAAGCTAGCATTGTTTCTTTTCTCAAAGTGTAGTACTCGCACCAATGGTTTAATGTTTGCGTTAAACAAGTAACCAAATTTTTTTAAATAGTGACTGAACATTCATTAAAACTAAGTTGCGAAAAACCAACCACACAAGTCTGGGAGTCTGCCATCTATGTAATCACTTTCACTATATCTCTCTCTTTCCTCTAACAGCTGCTCCAAATGTTGTATAGTTTCATCTTTTTCTCTAATTGTCTCCTCTACAATTCTTTTATCTCTCAGAAGTCTACCTGCGAAGCACAATACCAGACTATGTGACTGCAAATAAGAAGTACTTGAACCTGCTAACGATTTCACATGAAGTGTAGACCGGGACATGAAGCATTTTCGAACAGTAACAGCAACAGTAACAGTAACCGCAACAGCAACAGCAACAGTAACAGTAACAGTAACAGCAACAGCAACAGCAACAGTAACAGTAACAGTAACAGTAACAGTAACAGTAACAGCAACAGTAACAGTAACAGTAACAGCAACAGTAACAGTAGCAGTAACAGCAAGAGTAACAGCAACAGCAACAGTAACAGTAACAGTAACAGCAACAGTAACAGTAACAACAACAGTAACAGTAACAGTAACAGTAACAGCAACAGCAACAGTAACAGCAACAGTAACAGCAACAGTAACAGCAACAGTAACAGCAACAGCAACAGTAACAGCAACAGTAACAGCAACAGTAACATTAACAGTAATAGTTATAGCCTTACAAACAATCTGTGTAACTGATTTAGCGGGTTGAAAAAATGCTTCAACAAATTGGAGTTGCCTACCTAATAAAGGGTCAATAACTCCCTATTGAATTTTTAAAATCAAGCTTTGGTTCATAAGCAGATATCTATTTCACTGTTAGTCTTAAAAGGTATCAGTTTTGTTGATAAGGAATATACTAGTTATAATGTGACCTAAAATGTATCAGTTATGATGTGATAGGGTTCGATCTATTGAGCTATGAAGGCTTTTTAGTTTATTGGTTGTAGGCTGAGTACATACCTTCTAGCAATAGGAGTCGGGACACAATGTGCCCTAATTCACAGTCTCGCTTTGCTTCCATCACTTGCATCTTTCTCTCAGCCATGACTAGTTTTTTCTTGTACATGAAGAGTTGCTCCAGAAGCATTTCACTTGCCTGCCCTATAGTAATAGTGAGTGAGTGCAGTAGTAGTGACTGAGTGCAGTATTAGTGAGTGCAGTAATAGTGACTGCAGTAATAGTGAGTGAGTGCAGTAATAGTGAGTGAGTGCAGTAATAGTGAGTGAGTGCAGTAATAGTGAGTTAGCGCAGGAATAGTGAGTGAGTGCAGTAATAGTGAGTGAGTGCAGTAATAGTGAGTGAGTGCAGTAATAGTGAGTGAGTGCAGTAATAGTGAGTTAGTGCAGTAATAGTGAGTGAGTGCAGTAATAGTGAGTGAGTGCAGTAATAGTGAGTGCAGTTATAGTGAGTGAGTGCAGTTATAGTGAGTGCAGTTATAGTGAGTGGGTGCAGTTATAGTGAGTGTAGTTATAGTGAGTGAGTGCAGTAATAGTGAGTGAGTGCAGTTATAGTGAGTGCAGTAATAGTGAGTGAGTGCAGTAATAGTGAGTGAGTGCAGTTATAGTGAGTGCAGTAATAGTGAGTGAGTGCAGTAATAGTGAGTGCAGATAGCAGACAGCGCTGGATAGTGTCCACAAGTATATTTATAACAAATGTTTCGTTCGTTATAGCGGTGCATTTATAACTCCAAATATGTAACTTCACTAGAGAGTTTCTGCCCATTCAAAGTTTTATGTGAAACAATAATTCAGCATTTCTACGGGTTATCGGGAAAGAGCAGAAAAGCCAAATTTTGGTTTGAAACAGTTCTGCAATAGCAAAAACTTAAGACTTGCCATTACTTGTATCTCAAAACAATTGATGTTATAGTAGGCAGACATTGTTTATGTAAAAGAACTACATCATTTTTTTTAAATGCTGACAAAGAACTTGATTTGATGCTAAGAAATCAGAGCTTTTGGCGAAGGTGACGCGACATCGTGGCGAAGAGGCAAATTTTTGCTGTTTTGCGAGTGAAAAACTGGGATTTCTTCAAGCTGTGGCTTAACAAAAAAAACTTGCATAAATGCGACAGCAAAAAACAAGACTTACTTAAACTCAGGAGTTGTCTTTTCTCGATTTATGCATCAAAGATATGATAATAAATATTTCCATTAAGAACACAGCAAGAAATACAACCAGTTGTTATCATCCAAGAATGATCCCTGATGCAAGGCGATTAGCACAAGTTGGAATTAATGATAATTATAGTGACTTAAAACTCCAAATGTCTCTGTGTCAGAGCATCAATGTATGTTAGAGATGCCTAAAATAATTGTTCATTTGTTTGCATTGTTTTAGTAAAAAAGGATTATTTTTTAAAGTAAGTTCGTTGTAACAAAACTTTAATTTTTTCGCCTGAAGGACATATAATTGCAACTCAATAAATTTGTTTTTTGCATAACTACAAGTTTTGATAGATTTGCATTAAAAACCTGCACAGAGCTTTGAGAATGCTCGAACATTAGCAGAGTTCCTTATGTTAACTTAGTTGGAAATGCCTATTTTACTTGTAGTCAACAAAAAATGGTTTCAAGGAGAACAATTTTTAAAAACAGCTACGCAAGTTACTTAGTTCAATTTTTATGCAGGAGGGGACAATTAACAACAAAAAGTGAAGAATTGCGAAGAAAGTTAGTCCAAATTGACCATTAAGTTATTTTTCAAAGGTTGGATAGTAGGATACAGAGTGTAGTATACAATATACGCTGCATGCGAAGGAACTCAACGACCATTGCTCCACGACATATCGCCTGCTGCCAAGAATAACTTACCTCTGGTTACGGGCTCAACTCTGCTGTCTGTGTGGTTTTCCTGAACCTGATCTGGTATATCACTATCTGTTGCCTCGTCAGGTGTATCGGTCTCTAACACCGTCTCCAGCTGTGGCCTTCTTGCTTTCATTGTCTGCTTTCACTCAATCTGTGAGTATAACACCAGACTGGTGATCATGTGACTTAGCAGTATCTAACAGTCAGGTCATGTTACCTAGTAGTAGCTCTAGCAGTCAAGTCATGTGACTTCCTAGCAACTTCAGGAGTCACAGTCTAACCTTAGTAGTGTAATAGATTTTGGTCTATTACCACAGCACCAACTAATCATTGTACAGACCTCTGCGGTCTGCCAGCTGTACACTTGCAGCCTTTCAGCTCACAATATGTTCTCAATTCATTTTGCATTGAAGGGGGGGGGGGAAGCTTATCCGGTGCAGAGGAAAAGCTTTGTAAAGCTTCATAACTTCCTACACCAATGCTTAATGTACAGTATAATATTTCCATATCATTGTACAACTCGATACGTGTGAACAGCACCTAGTTAAGAGTATGAGTGGTAGCAAAACTTAGCTGTTATAGACATAAATACAGGAAATCACAGTCTGGTGTTTAAATGAAAATCAATAACAAATTTAGATTCCAGCCAATCATAATTAAGGGGTAATTGTGTATACAGAGCAGCACTTGCTTTTAAGGAAGTGGTTGGTTACTGGAGGTGGCTCTTCCATAGATAATACAGCTTTTACCTTGAGTGAAGTGAGGGCTATGGTGGTTTAGGACTTCTATGCTATGGTATGTCTGTGGTGGTTTAGGACTTCTATGCTATGTTATGTATAGATTTCAATGTTTTATAGGCCTCCATTTTATTGACAGACAAGAGGTCCTACCTACTCTGGATAGTCCAAAGTTTTACATCTTGTACAAGTTGTTATAACTACAAGAACTGGAGTCTTTTCTAAAGGCTTGCGACAGCATAATACCATGCTTTGGGAAATCTGCCATTAATATCTATAAACGTAGCGCTAGTAATTTTTGTGGCAGCTTTTATGCAAAAATATGAAACTTTTTCTCAGCTTCAATAGCTTCTGTTAAAACAAAACAAAATGAACATTGAAATGTTCCAACTGGTTGCCAAGTCTGCTTTGCTTACGATGAATATAGTATATAAGCGCAGGCACAATAAATGATCTAGATGCAAACTACAGGATCCCCAGCACATACACAGTGTAGGTGCATTATAATAAAACCAACTATTGTAGAGATTAAACAAGTGACCCTTGTCGTACTTACAAACAATTTATTGTTCAGCTTGTAAAACTTTTGTAGTTCTTTATATCATGCCGATAATAAGCATTCCATAGGGCAGTTGAGGTCTAGAGATAACTCAAGTGGTATAGAGTACCATTAGAAATACCATTAGAGATGCGTGAAGGAGTGGACACCTATGATATGGTTGCTGAAGCCGGGCAATAGATGCGTTTCTGATAGGGAAATTGTTGGATACTGTCTCAGTCCAGTCTAGTAACACCTCTAGCGGCATCGCTCTTTATGAGTAATGCAGACTTTTTGTCAATATTGTCTTTTGTGCATTAGCAGAAATATTATTTACGAGATAAGCTTATGGTCAGTTTGCACAATAGACTGATGCAGTCTTATTTGAATCCATAACAATATTGTTATTGGCTCTAAAGCTATTCAAAGATATCACGCTGTCATTTTGATTAAACTTGATCACATCCAGGTGTTACATTAGTAAGCTCAATAGAAAATAGCGATTAGTAGGTGTGAGCTTCAACCAACATCACCTAATCTATTGCTACATCACAAAACTGATGTGACTAAATGTTATTTCTTGTATGCAAAATAAAATACTTATATTGATATACCCGGAGATTGTATGTTGATGTTTTGTTAAAAAAACCGGTTGCCCCTTTAGCCTCATGGGTGAGTGACCTTTAGCGCAAGTTCCCAGCCTAGTTAAACAATTGATCTCTACACAATTTATGTCACACTATCGTTATTTAAACCGTGGCTGTAGTGATATTTACAACATCTATGGCACACTACTGCTAAGATCTACCTAGTCAACCATTTCTTAGGGAAGAAGCCATTACAATTGTAGAGCAATACACCATATATACATTATATATACATTTTATATACATTATATATACATTATATATACATTATATATTCATTATATATACATTATATATACAATATAATGTATTGTAGAGCAATATATCTTATATACAATATAATGTATTGTAGAGCAATATATCAAATATACAATATCATGTATTGTAGAGCAATATATCATATATACAATATAATGTATTGTAGAGCAATACATTATATTGTATATCCGAAAGCAACTCGTATGATAGAAATGAAAACATTCCCACATTATCAGAGATTGTCGTTTAAGTTAAAATAAATAAAAAAGAACTGTATATCGTTGTATAACATCACTCACACTACTGTATATCACTGTATACCATCACTTATACTACTGTATATCACTGTATACCATCACTTATACTACTGTATATCACTGTATACCATCACTTATACTACTGTATATCACTGTATACCATCACTTATACTAGTGTATATCACTGTATACCATCACTCACACTACTGTATATCACTGTATACTATCACTTATACTACTGTATATCACTGTATACCATCACTTATACTACTGTATATCACTGTATACCATCACTTATACTAGTGTATATCACTGTATACCATCACTCGTACTACTGTATGTCACTGTATACCATCACTCGTACTACTGTATGTCACTGTATACTACCACTCACACTACTGTATATCACTGTATACTATCACTCACACTACTGTATATCACTGTATACCATCACTTATACTACTGTATATCACTGTATACCATCACTTATACTAGTGTATATCACTGTATACCATCACTCGTACTACTGTTTATCACTGTATACTACCACTCACACTACTGTATATCACTGTATACTATCACTCACACTACTGTATATCACTGTATACTATCACTCACACTACTGTATATCACTGTATACCATCACTCACACTACTGTATATCACTGTATACCATCACTTATACTACTGTATATCACTATATACCACCACTTATACTACTGTATATCACTGTATACCATCACTCACACTACTGTATATCACTGTATACTACCACTCACACTACTGTATATCACTGTATACCATCACTTATACTACTGTATATCGTTGTATACCATCACTTATACTACTGTATATCGTTGTATACCATCACTTATACTACTGTATATCACTGTATACCATCACTCACACTACTGTATATCACTGTATACCATCACTTATACTACTGTATATCACTGTATACTATCACTCACACTACTGTATATCACTGTATACCATCACTTATACTAGTGTATATCACTGTATACCATCACTCGTACTACTGTTTATCACTGTATACTATCACTCACACTACTGTATATCACTGTATACTATCACTCACACTACTGTATATCACTGTATACTATCACTCACACTACTGTATATCACTGTATACCATCACTTATACTACTGTATATCACTGTATACCATCACTTATACTACTGTATGTCACTGTATACTACCACTCACACTACTGTATATCACTGTATACTATCACTCACACTACTGTATATCACTGTATACCATCACTTATACTAGTGTATATCACTGTATACCATCACTTATACTAGTGTATATCACTGTATACTACCACTCACACTACTGTATATCACTGTATACCATCACTTATACTAGTGTATATCACTGTATACCATCACTTATACTAGTGTATATCACTGTATACCATCACTCGTACTACTGTTTATCACTGTATACCATCACTCACACTACTGTATATCACTGTATACTATCACTCACACTACTGTATATCACTGTATACCATCACTTATACTACTGTATATCACTGTATACCATCACTTATACTACTGTATATCACTGTATACCATCACTTATACTAGTGTATATCACTGTATACCATCACTTATACTAGTGTATATCACTGTATACCATCACTCACACTACTGTATATCACTGTATACCATCACTTATACTAGTGTATATCACTGTATACTATCACTCACACTACTGTATATCACTGTATACCATCACTCGTACTACTGTATGTCACTGTATACTACCACTCACATTACTGTATATCACTGTATACTATCACTCACACTACTGTATATCACTGTATACCATCACTCGTACTACTGTATGTCACTGTATACTACCACTCACACTACTGTATATCACTGTATACTATCACTCACACTACTGTATATCACTGTATACTATCACTCACACTACTGTATATCACTGTATACCATCACTCACACTACTGTATATCACTGTATACCATCACTTATACTACTGTATATCACTATATACCACCACTTATACTACTGTATATCACTGTATACCATCACTCACACTACTGTATATCACTGTATACTACCACTCACACTACTGTATATCACTGTATACTATCACTCACACTACTGTATATCACTGTATACCATCACTTATACTACTGTATATCACTGTATACCATCACTTATACTAGTGTATATCACTGTATACCATCACTCGCACTACTGTTTATCACTGTATACTATCACTCACACTACTGTATATCACTGTATACTATCACTCACACTACTGTATATCACTGTATACCATCACTTATACTACTGTATATCACTGTATACCATCACTTATACTAGTGTATATCACTGTATACCATCACTCGTACTACTGTATGTCACTGTATACTACCACTCACACTACTGTATATCACTGTATACTATCACTCACACTACTGTATATCACTGTATACTATCACTCACACTAGTGTATATCACTGTATACTATCACTCACACTAGTGTACATCACTGTATACCATCACTTATACTACTGTATATCACTGTATACCATCACTTATACTACTGTATATCACTGTATACCATCACTTATACTACTGTATATCACTGTATACCATCACTTATACTACTGTATATAACTGTATACCATCACTCACACTAGTGTATATCACTGTATACTATCACTCACACTAGTGTATATCACTGTATACCATCACTTATACTACTGTATATAACTGTATACCATCACTTATACTAGTGTATATCACTGTATACTATCACTCACACTACTGTATATCACTGTATACCATCACTTATACTACTGTATATCACTGTATACTACCACTTATACTACTGTATATCACTGTATGCTATCACTTATACTACTGTATATCACTGTATACCATCACTCACACTAGTGTATATCACTATATACCATCACTTATACTACTGTATATCACTATATACCATCACTTATACTACTGTATATCACTGTATACCATCACTCACACTACTGTATATCACTGTATACCATCACTCACACTACTGTATATCACTGTATACCATCACTCACACTACTGTATATCACTGTATACTATCACTCACACTACTGTATATCACTGTATACTATCACTCACACTACTGTATATCACTGTATACCATCACTCACACTACTGTATATCACTGTATACTATCACTCACACTACTGTATATCACTGTATACTATCACTCACACTACTGTATATCACTGTATACCATCACTCACACTACTGTATATCACTGTATACCATCACTCACACTACTGTATATAACTGTATACCATCACTCACACTACTGTATATCACTGTATACCATCACTCACGCTACTGTATATCACTGTATACCATCACTCACACTACTGTATATCACTGTATACTACCACTCACACTACTCTATATCACTGTATACCATCACTTATACTACTGTATATCACTGTATACCATCACTCACACTACTGTATATCACTGTATACCATCACTCACACTACTGTATATCACTGTATACTATCACTTATACTACTGTATATCACTGTATACCATCACTCACACTACTGTATATCACTGTATACTATCACTCACACTACTGTATATCACTGTATACCATCACTCACACTACTGTATATCACTGTATACCACTACTTACACTACTGTATATCACTGTATACCACCTCTCACACTACTGTATATCACTGTATACTATCACTCACATTACTGTATATCACTGTATACTATCACTCACACTACTGTATATCACTGTATACTATCACTCACACTACTGTATATTACTGTATACTATCACTCACACTACTGTATATCACTGTATACCATCACTTATACTACTGTATATCACTGTATACCATCACTCACACTACTGTATATCACTATATACCATCACTCACACTACTGTATATCACTGTATACCATCACTCACACTACTGTATATCACTATATACCATCACTCACACTACTGTATATCACTGTATACCATCACTTATACTACTGTATATCACTGTATGCTATCACTCACACTACTGTATATCACTGTATACCATCACTCACACTACTGTATATCACTGTATACTATCACTCACACTACTGTATATCACTGTATACCATCACTCACACTACTGTATATCACTGTATACCATCACTCACACTACTGTATATCACTATATACCACCACTCGTACTACTGTATATCACTGTATACCATCACTTATACTACTGTATATCACTGTATACCACTACTTACACTACTGTATATCACTGTATATACCACCTCTCACACTACTGTATATCACTGTATACTATCACTCACATTACTGTATATCACTGTGTACTATCACTCACACTACTGTATATCACTGTATACTATCACTCACACTACTGTATATTACTGTATACTATCACTCACACTACTGTATATCACTGTATACCATCACTTATACTACTGTATATCACTGTATACCATCACTCACACTACTGTATATCACTATATACCATCACTCACACTACTGTATATCACTGTATACCATCACTCACACTACTGTATATCACTATATACCATCACTCACACTACTGTATATCACTGTATACCATCACTTATACTACTGTATATCACTGTATGCTATCACTCACACTACTGTATATCACTGTATACCATCACTCACACTACTGTATATCACTGTATACTATCACTCACACTACTGTATATCACTGTATACCATCACTCACACTACTGTATATCACTGTATACCATCACTCACACTACTGTATATCACTATATACCACCACTCGTACTACTGTATATCACTGTATACCATCACTTATACTACTGTATATCACTATATACCACCACTCGTACTACTGTATATCACTGTATACTATCACTCACACTACTGTATATCACTGTATACCATCACTCACACTACTGTATATCACTGTATACCATCACTCACACTACTGTATATCACTATATACCACCACTCGTACTACTGTATATCACTGTATACCATCACTTATACTACTGTATATCACTATATACCACCACTCGTACTACTGTATATCACTGTATACCATCACTCACACTACTGTATATCACTGTATACCATCACTCACACTACTGTATATCACTGTATACCATCACTCACACTACTGTATATCACTATATACCACCACTCGTACTACTGTATATCACTGTATACCATCACTTATACTACTGTATATCACTATATACCACCACTCGTACTACTGTATATCACTGTATACCATCACTCACACTACTGTATATCACTGTATACCATCACTCACACTACTGTATATCACTGTATACCATCACTCACACTACTGTATATCACTATATACCACCACTCGTACTACTGTATATCACTGTATACCATCACTTATACTACTGTATATCACTATATACCACCACTCGTACTACTGTATATCACTGTATACCATCACTCACACTACTGTATATCACTATATACCACCACTCGTACTACTGTATATCACTGTACACTCACCACAAAGAATTGCTTCAATCATGTCGCCAGCAACTGTGCATGCACACGCTTTCAGAAGTGAACCCGCTAATTTGTACCTCACACATAGCTTGCGTCTCACATGATCTCTTCTGGCAGCTATTCACTACTTTCCATTGCGTCTCACATGATCTCTTCTGGCAGCTATTCACTACTTTCCATTTACAAAGAGGATTGTAAAATGCTGCCTCAAATGATGGATTCCTTTGATGTGACCGATACATTACAGTTGACATATTTATTGTTATGTACAGCGTAAACAACATGATTTGTCTCTGGTTGTAAAATAGAAGGTATTCTTGTAGGTGAAGTAGTGCATGACATCCAATAAACAGATACGACAGTCTCGTGTGAGGAATGTTTCACCTCTAGTGCCATTCCATACTTGCAGCAGCAATTAATGTCTTGGTTTTATTTTATATAATTTCAGCACGATTGTTTTATTTCAAATAACGGCTAGAGGAGCTTCATGGAAACTCGAATGAATGGATTTTATTTATTACTGTTTTTACAAAATTTTAACGTAATAGGGACCGATTTCTAATACATGAAATAAACAATATACGGCGGAGTTGCTACAAAAGTGAAAATTTAACCCCAGCTAGATTATCAATATACACCTTTGCACTTGTTAAAGTCTTAGATAGCGAGCAAGAAGATTGTGAAGCATAATACTTGCAAACTAATGACAGCTATTCCATCTACACCATTAGTTAAAGTGTAATAGTTGTACCTTTTGTAACAATTTCATGGCACTACGCAGTACTATTAATAATTATATCGATAACCCATTATTATATAACAACAAACATACCTTGTCTAACCTCGAGTCTATATGTTAGTGACAGCCATAAGCCCCAGCACGTATTGATATATAGAGTGCATCATAAAACACTCTGTCCTATCTATTGCACTTTATATTCTTTTTATAACCTAAGTACTGTAAATTCTTGTTAAATCCATGGTACTGTATATTCTTGATAAATCCACAGTTCTGTATATTCTTTCTAAATCCATAATACTGTATATTCTTGTTAAATGCATAGTTCTGCACATTCTAGCTAAATCAATAATGACGTATAACTTTTTAAACCACTTGTAATTGATAGGTGTCTTAGGGCATGTTCCATTAGTTGCATCATCCTAGGATGCGACAATTTGAATAAAATGACCGATCATCGAGTAACATAAGTTTTGTGGATGCCCAGGTGTGGAACAACTATTGAGAGTTATCTTCCCCACTCTAATGAGTTTGTGAGGCTACAAGTTTATTTTTTCTGAGTGTGTCAACATAGGCTTGGCTAATCAACCATGTTAATGTTTTGTTACCTTATACCATAAAATTTGAACTAGACGGAGGTGAACCAAGTAATAGCTAACAATAGGTTGATATAGAATATAGTTTATTCTTGGTTTGTCCCTGGGAGTTACTTACTGCACGCAATCTACTGTTTATTTCTAATTATAACTATCAATATTGTTTTATTTTTTAATAGTCTTATTAGCAGTTTTATTCTGCATCTTTCATTATTTCTTTACTTTTTGAACATTTTAAATGTCAAATTTTGCTAGTTCTCGTCATAAATAGTGGTGCTGCACTGCCTTACAAAAACATTGTGTGGTGGAGCACAGTTCCACCTAATTATATAGTTACTAGCCAACCTAAGTTACATATGTTCCTACTGTTCTAGCAATAGCAATAATAATAATTAAAACACTGAAATGGCAGGTTAACATGAGAGGACACAAATCCCAATATCACTATAGTCCCTGAACACTTTATCGCATTACAGTCACACATTAATTTATTAAATCCCAATTTACCGGCAAAGGTCATTTATTAAAATTTCTCAAATTGGCTCTTGTATTTTGCTTAAATTTTAAAGCACCGAGTGACAAATGGCAGGTAAACTGTGGGTGGGTTTATCTGGAATGGTTAAATGAGTTCTGGAAAATCACTTCATGGTAGCATTTTTGAATCACTGAGTAAAAAGTTTGCAAGCAGTGATCACTCTGGGATATTTTTCAGTACATCTCCATTCATCTCTGTTAAGTTCATTAACCCTGATATTGCCGGTTCTAAATTTTATCAATCTGTAAAACATAACCCCATTTGTAGAGTATTTTTTCTATCTCTCAGTGACTGCAGCTAACCAATAGCAGTTACTATCCTGTAGGTTGTGCCTATCTTTGGCCAGAGTCACTCACCACTCTCTCAATGCTGCATAACAACTCCAATGGCTACCATGGCACAAATCCCTACTTCTTGCAATCCCCCGGGCCAGACAACCTCCTCTAGCTTCTACACACCATCACTCAGCCAGAACTCTACTCTATATATCTACTAGTAGTAATTAATGAGCAGATCTCCCTACCAAGTGTTTTTTGTGGATTATACTCCGGGGTTGAGGTAATGGGTTACGGCGTTGAATGAATTCGCCGAGTTAATATTGTATGTCATTTGAGGGGCATTTGAGTGGCATTTGAGTGGCATTTAAGTGGCATTTGAGCTTTGATTATTTTTTTACTTAGTTTGATCTTATATGGTAAATAGATTTTGAATGTGAGGCATTTAAGTTTTGATAATTTTTTGTAATTCCAACTCATATGATATCTAGAGAGAGAGAGAGAGAGAGAGAGAGGAGAGAGAGAGAGAGAGAGAGAGAGAGAGAGAGAGAGAGAGAGGGAGGAGGGAGGAGGGAGGGAGGGAGGGAGGGAGGGAGGGAGGGAGGGAGGGAGGGAGGGAGGGAGGGAGGGAGGGAGGGAGGGAGGGAGGGAGGGAGGGAGGGAGGGAGGGAGAGAGAGAGAGAGAGAGAGAGAGAGAGAGAGAGAGAGAGAGAGAGAGAAAGAGGAGAGAGGGAAAGAGGAGAGAGGAGAGAGAGGAGAGAGGAGAAAGGAGAGCATTAGTCCTCTAGATGATTAACATTTACAGTAAATTTTGTGTAATACAAAGTACTTTAACTTTATTTATTCACTTGAGACTACATATGTAGGGAACAGCGGAGCGAGAATAAAACAAGCTGGCATAATGGTATTTGAATAGGAGTCATACTCCCATGGTTTTACTTAATTTGAACTTATATAGCATATAGATTTTGAATGTATGGCATTTAAGTTTTGATAACGTTTTTTACATAATTATATACATAATTCTAACTCATATGGCATCTAGATTTTGAATGTATGGCATTTAAGTTTTGATAATTTTTTGTAATTCGAACTCATATGATATCTTGAGAGAGAGGAAAGAGGGAAAGAGGAGAGAGGGAAAGAGGAGAGAGGAGAGAGAGGAGAGAGGAGAAAGGAGAGCATTAGTCCTCTAGATGATTAAAATATACAGTAAATTTTGTGTAATACAAAGTGCTTTAACTTCATTTATTCACTTGAGACTACATATCATCAGCATTCGAGATCAAGTCTACATATAAAAATATATGTATTTGTATATATCTAGAGAGGGGAGAGAGGAGAGAGAGAGGAGAGAGGAAAGAGAAGAGAGGAGAGAGGATAGAGGAGAGAGGAGAGAGGATAGAGGAGAGAGAGAGGAGACTTGAGCATAAATATTTCTTTTAGTTATATATATATATTTACAGTTATTATGTTTACCATACATGTAATCAGCGTTAATTTTTGGTTTTGTTTAAAAATTATTATTATTTCTGGTAAAAACTACATTAGTTAAGTTTTAAAATCATACGAATGAAATTTGTGTCAATTTAGTATCTACTGTATTATATATTTACAATATTACTTTGTAATTATTAGTGAAAGAAATTATGAAATGCCGGCGGGTAATTAAGTAATTCAGTAAGGAAAACTGATTGGAATCGTAGTAATATTTTTTAAATACAATATTGCTTTGCAACGACTATTAATGAAAGCAATTATGAAATTTTGATGAGTAACTAAGTAATCTAGTAAGGAAAACTGATTGGAATCACGGTAATATTTGTTAAAAGACACTTGCGACATTTTTTATCAACGAAAAAATCGAGCAATTTTCAAATGTTTACGAGTAACTAAGTGATTCAGTTGGAAAAACCGATTGAGATCATGTGACATCCGTTAAAAATATTTACGTTACTTGTTATCAACGAGAAAATCAATATTTCTTAGAGTATCCGCTATAGCGAGTCACGATAATTTTGTACTCGTCCTAAAAGTTTTCAGTCCGTTTTTAGTCAGGCCAAAATTTATGCGAGACGTTTTAGGTATTATTTCAGTCGACGTAATGTTTACAGTTCATTTTCACAAGTTTTTAAAAAGTAATTAATTATAATATAACGTAAGTGTCACTTCACTAATAAACTCACTCCAGAAAAGTCATTAATCACCATCTCTCGGCTAATCCTATATGTTTTGATCTTTTCAACATTATGCTTTATAAAGTCACTCGAGAAAAGTCATTAATTAAGTCTAAGTCCTATTTATTATCGTGCTATTAATAACAAACAACAAACATCCATAGACTTTGGAATTATAGGTTTATCAATTCAACCTAAAAGGAAGAGTAACTTGATTACATTTATCTCCTGTTTTTATTGCGTTTGATTACGTATTAGTTAATACGGGTACAACCTTTCACCAAAAACTTAATGAGAAATTCACTCACTTCCAACAAAACTTAATTTTAAATTGGATTGTGGTTATAACTCTAACTCCAGTTATCTCCGTATCATCTAAAAAACGTGAACAAAGCATGGTTTTATTTACTTGTTTTGTTAGTTAGACTTACAAGCTTGAAAATCCAAGACTGTTACTTTTCTTAAAATATCTCATAAGTTCAGTTTTAGGAGGTGTTTTTGTGTGAAATACAAACAATATATTGACATACATAGTGTATTTTCTATTTTTAGGAAGCTGTTTTGTCTAATGAATCAAGAGTTATATGTTACATATACATATTTAAATGCTGTCAGATACCTGTAAAGTATTTATTACAATCCTAACTCATACTTAATGTTGTAAACTATAATTGAAGTTCTCACATTTAATTTACTGTTTGATGATGTAAAGATGTAGCTACACTGCGTCGATGCTTTGCTGTTGATGTGTCTATATGATTGTTTGTGGATATGTTCAGGTGGCTACATAGGTCGATGTAGTGTGTCGATGTACTAGAGCATATCGGTGAGCTGCAATTGAACTAGTTAATCATACGGCACATTTTTGCTATAAAATATGTTTAAAGGATTTGAGTTGACATTCAAATGAATTGTAAGTTTTGTCCTAGCTAGCTAGCTATATTTAAAGGAGTATCAATCTAGGACTTGTAAAATTTGTTTATCCGATGCTCTACATCCAAAAGTTTTAGCTAGGTAGAAAGAGAGTTTACAGAGTGTATGTAGAGCTTATTAACAACTAGTCCTACATCTATTTAATCTCTATCTTCCTATTTTTTAACCAACTTCCCATTCTATGTTCAAATACCTAATTCAACTTCCACTTTTTCTAAAAACAACATTATTTATCATAGTAATAGTCGGAAAGCAGTCTACGAATTAATATTTGATAAATGACTTCAATGTTTTGTATATAAGAGATATTGTATAAGATATTGTATATCAGTTTTCATTTTTACTTCATTTCAAGCATTAGTCAGCAAAACAACAAAAAAATGGCTAGCAATCTTTCTATAGCAAATGAGTAAATTATTTTATACTATCTTTTACAATTTTGTTGCAGTTACATTTATAAGTTTATACAAATGTATATATATATATATATATATTACTTGTAGGTCTACAACCTCAAATGAGGGATTATTAAAAGATATGAATATAGATGAAATAGATTTCAGCAATATGTAAGTATATTATTGAGACTTTATTATTCAAATGTATTATATAGAGTTTTTAATTAATCACAATCTTGATTTATTGTTTTATTAAGCTCTACCGATGAAGAAACACTGAAAATGATAGAGGAATGTTTTAGTGAAGATAAAACGGGAGAGAAGGCAAAAAAGACCAGTGCTACCACACATATTGCTATGAGTAAGTATTTTTTTTGTTTTATAAAAAATGTAAATTTACCTGTAGGTAAAATAATAATGACTTTACACTTACTTCATTATTTTTTTTGTAGAAAAAACATCTACACGCTTCATTGGAAGCGGTCAATGCATCGGGAGGGATGAAACCTTTCTTTACTATGACCGCCACACATTTGAATGTAAGTATGATGAAAATATTATTTACTAAATACTCATTCAATTTAATAAATTTTTTTCAAAATAAAATAACAACACTCGTATTTTCTATTTTAGTTCAAGCAGAGAACCTACAATTAAATAAATATAGGCAAATGAACCTTATAGATGGAGATGTAAAAGAAGATAAAGACTGCTTTAAGTGTAAGTGATATGCACTATCTGTATATACATATACCATAGTCAAGAAGGTTATCTATATATAATGAGAATTTGTTTATTTTGTTTGTAGATATTGATAACAAGAAGTCAAAGTATTTCCTTTCAGTGCTTTCAATGATGCTGGTGGCATATTGTTCAAAGCTGCTGAGCAAAGCACTGGAAGGACGAAAGAACAACATTTCATGCATGTTTTGTGGTAAGAAGTCGATGAGCGTCAAATAAATAAGGCCTCAAGTGGCTAAGGGAGGAGTCCTGTCTCCTACTGTCCAATCAGACTGTTCTACAGGGTCCCAAGGCTCTGGTTAGCTTGTGGTCCTGGTTACCACAGATGTTAAGGCGGGTAGCTTTGGTTCCTGGCTTGGTGGAAAGTCCTAGCTGGTCTCTAAAGTCCTCAGCTATGGCAGCCATCTTATGCCGGCCCTGAGTCATCATACCGGCCCTGTAGAGGTCATTACCGCCCTGTAGAGGTCACTACCGCCCTGTAGAGGTCACTACCGGCCCTGTATACTGTGCCACCGGCACAGTATGGCTTTGGTACCGGCACAGCATCTCACCGATACCTGTAGGTGCATTGCCAGTGCACTGAGTGGACAAATGGTGGAGCAAACTCCCAGTTTACTGTGAAAATTCACCAAATTCTATTGCAATCAGACCAGTCGATTGCCTTTTCTGATGAAAAAGACTTAGTAAGTGTTTGTGAGAGATCAAGATGAGTTTTCGCTACTTGAGAGTGGAAAGTACCCAGCCACATGCAGGTTGTTCTACTAAATCAGTGATTTGGCATTCCATCTCATAGAGCACAAATAATTGCAAGGAGTGATGGCAGAAGTCTTGAAAGAAAAATACACGTAAAAGAACAAGTTGACTAGCCACAACCACTGCATTTTCTTACAACAGGATTTTTTCTATAGAAGTTATATTGTGAGAATTGTGTTTTGCCTGATGATAGACCTTCCTTGTTATCTGTAATCATGTTCAAACTCCTTTGACTGATTGTAACAATATTTTTTTCAACAATAAATACCAATGAATCTCATGTTGCATTAGTTATCTAATCGCTACATTCCTCTGTTGAACCCAGGTGCTTCTATCAGGACGGGGGGGGGGGGGGATGGGGGTGGTTTCAGTCTGCATTAATCAGATATTATTGAAATGGCCACCCACCCAACATTTGCATGGCTCTCATTATACTGCAATCAATTGCATTTACAGTTAATTCATCAAAAGATGTCAGATGTTTGGTTGATAAATGCTCAAACATTCACCAAGAATGCCATACAAATTTTTTACTAGATTGTTAACTTGCTATCAATTCAAATAGTCAAAGTACCGGGAATAGTTAACAGCTCAAAGCACAAAAATTATGCCACGAAGAATGCCTTTAGATTGCAGCCTGGCTGGACCAGTGCCAAGAAAAGAGCAACGCTTCTCCTCCAGACAGGTGCTTCTATTTGTTTGCGTTAAAAGGTTGGTTATAACTCAATATGTAGGTAGTGCAAGAAAAAACCAAAAAAAAATCTTACACTATTGAAAGTAGCATCAAATTGAAGATTATTATTTGCCTATTTTGTTGATACACAGTTTGTTTTCATAGCTAATATTTTTGAATTTTAAAACATTTTTGAAAAATGTACTCTTGCTAAAAGAATATTATACATTCCTGTCTAACCGCAAGCCGCAAAAAGTGCTTAACCACTCGTCAAAATGTACCAGCCAGTGCAACTCAATTTTTCAATTTGAATTTCAGCAAATAACTTTGGTACTAATTTGTAGAGCTAGACATGGTAATCTCTATGATATAAAATTATTAATATAAATGACTTTTTAAATGCCTAAATTTGAATTTTAATAACAAAATTTTTTTAACAAAAACAACAATTGCCGTTTGTTTTTTTATGAATCTACCGCAAATGATAGCCTCAAAAACCTCAATTTTATTTGGCCGAAACATTGGGTAGCATGTGATAACACCCGCAATTACTGAATTATGTTTTTGAGCTACGTTGTTGCGTATTTATAAACCGCTCACAAATTATTAGTAAGCTTTTTGAAATAAATTATAATTAATTATAAATATTGAACTGAATCAGCAACACAATGTGTCAGTGAGTAGATAAGACATTGGTGTTTTATTTTTAATTGTCAAAAATTATTAATATGTTCGGAGGAATTCCCACAGGTGCGCCAAAGTTTTTTTTTTCATGACTAGTTATTAGTAGATAGAGCGTATTTCAGAAGTCTATTGACAGAGAATCACATGCGAAATTGTATTGGCTGTTTGAAGAACAAGTTTCTTTTTGATTGGTGGATTAATTCTAAAGTTATTAGAAAAACTGTGATTGGACATTTTGAAATCTGCGTGGGAGACAAATTCATATATGGATACTTTTACCGCATCACGTGATAATTATCGGTTGAGCTGTGGTATCTACAATATGGGAAAGGGGTTCTCAGCCAAAAACAGAACTTATACACTCTGTAAATAATAGCTGTTTGCCAGTTTTAGCTGTTCATGTCCTAGAAATAAAAACTGAGCTTGAGTGTGTGAACCAATATTCTTTCCAAGTTTGTTTACGCTTTAAAGGTCATGACCTCTCCAATGAGTAAATTGGCTACTGAAGATAATTAACATCCAAGTTGTGGTTGCTTTTAAGTTTGGTTCATGCTTTTAACATTGGAGTCTAGAATAAATTTTATTTAGCTTTCATTATTTCTTACTTCATATCCGTATTTGGAGTAAGATTTTCTCTGATCTTTTATCACCCATTTAACAGCTATGATGTAAAAAATGGCTGCTTGTTTTATAATCAACGAATTTTTGAAGTTACGCAAAGTTTGCTTGAACAAACGAAGCCTTAAGACCTGGTAACAAGAGACAGAGTCTTTGGTGACATTGTAAATGAAACTACTTCTTTAGCCCAAGCAAAATTTCTCCTAAGCAAACGCAGCAAATATTTCTGTTTCGTTGTGATCAAGCTATGTTAGGTTTGGGACTTTTGTCGGCTGCGATATATATTTATTACTGGCTGGCTTCTAATGTCAGGGTCATTCACATACGGTTTTGCATAGTAGCACATATGGTTTTTTGAAAAATGATTTTTTATTCCTTCATATACAGAAATGGGATTTGAAATATTTGAGTGATAATGAAAAAAATTCCAAGAAGATATTGGCTGGCGAAACTGAGCCATTGTTGAAATCGTCTGATCCAAACCTTGCTTCAATTAACTGCCTTCCTTTTGTATCCGGTCGGAAATGATGAGCAAGCTCGTGCCCAAAGTATAATCCGCTGTCATTGGATGGAACTTTATAACTAATGCAGAGCTGTGACCAAATCATCGAGATTCAAATATTTGGTGACTCAAATATTTGAAAAATGATTTATCTCAAATATTTGATACAACTGGTGATTTGATTTGATTTGGTTACTCTTCATCATTATTTGATTTGATTTGCCTCTTTTCACACGAGTTGAGCAAATATTTGCAAAAATACAACAAATCATCAAAAAAACCAGTGATGATGTTTGCAGCTTTTCTTAATGCTTGTAATTGACCTGAAATTGTCGTATTCAATTGTAGCAAATAAATAAAAGCAGTGAAAAGAAACTACCTAATTATTAGCCTATGGTAATCAAGGATCATGGAAAACTGTGCTGCCTTTTCTTTTATGTATTAGTTTTTATCAGCAAAAGTTGAATTATTAGTTGACTACTTTCTTTTCTGACTTGAAAGTGGTGAGCTGAGAGTGTTTATGAATGGTGACCAGGTTATTTACTTATCTGTAGCGAGTAATGCATTAGTTGGCGACGTACCATAATGATAACTGCTTTGATACATATGCAAACTCAGTGTTTGCTATTATTTATCAATTATCTAGTATCGCTGGTACTATTAGCAATATAGGCTACCACAACGTCAGTCTTTTGACAATGAAAGAACTTCAGACAGGTATAAACTATAGTGGTTGATTGTTATGTTTACTGGGTTTACATTTTATCTATTACATGGAACTGGCTAGTTACTTTGGCTAGTCTAAGCATTATTTTGGAATTTAAATGATAATATATATCGGTCGGCATACCAATAAATACTGTAAGTTCCACTCAAAAGTGTACAAAGGAAAATGCAAGTTATATGTATGTGTATATTTAACATATATATTACCTGCATAATATAATGTATATGATATATTATATGTAATATGTATAATATATGTAATAAACTATCCATATAGATATGTATTTATCATTTGTCTCAGCCAGGAGTTCACCATAATTAAAAGCTTTCTTGTTCAGAAGACAATGCGAGAGGATTAGACATTTTCATTGCTAATTGGGGTTGTATGTGTGTGACTAGATGATATATGTGTATTTGCATGTTGTAGGCTGGAGTCAAGTGCCTGTAACAAGAACATAACCAAAGTAAAAGAATTTATTGAGCACTCTACTGAGGAATACATAGATTCTTATGCACTCTGTGGTACTGAGCTAGAGCGAGTTCTGGAGAAGTATGGTGAGTCGTGTGTATGAGACCTGTATGAGAGCAGCCTAACTGAGTCAGTTAATCAATACTAATTAGTACCAGATTTTCTCATTTTATCTGCCAAACCATAAACCATCCGTTTGAGAAGAAATATATGTAGCCTTAGATCTGTTTGTTCCTATAAATGCGTAAAACAGTGAAAAAGTCCTATTTTACTGTTCATCAGTTACAAAATTGCAACAAACTGTTTTGTCTCTAATTATGCAGAACTCATGCTACGCGGCCATGATCAATATGAAAACATACTGCAGTGTTTCTTCAAACACGTATTTGAGGTTTCAAACGAGAAGATTATGACGACAATGTACAAGAGCATGCTAACCCAGTTCTTTCTACCAAGAGATGGTACACTTCAACAAGATGACTGGATAATGATGGTAGGCGTGGTATTTGTGGCAACCAGTTGCAGAACAGAATGCACCAAGTATTGAGTGGAGCTTGCATATTGTGGGAGATTTGCATGAGTGTTCAGACAAGCTTTTTCCCCACCCCCTCCGACCCTAAAACTCCCCGATAATCTTGCCCGTCACTACAGAAGTTTAAGTAACCCGGAACCTTCCCCTTTCAGTACAGGTTCAGTACATACCTATATTTCCCTGAAATTCAGATAGCGACTAACCCCGCCCTGTATAGAGCTTGTATCCTATAAATATATACATAGAGAACCTACCCCGGTTCACCCAGGGTCAGTACACCAAGTCAGTCTAGAAAAATGGCCAACTCAGATAGCCTGACCTTTAGGGCTGAATACCCACCTCTAAAAGTTTGGGACTGAAGATGGAAAGCCTAGGAGCAGCGACCAAGAAAGTGAAGGACCGTATAAGGAGTGGAAACTTTTCATGATTCTAGAAAGAGAAGGAAAGCAACCAAGAGTTGATTTTCTGTGTGCTCACCTTTATCATCAGCTGGTATTATTTAACGGGTTGTATTGTATTGTTTTGATTGATGTATTGTTTTCTATTATTAGGTGTGATTGGTTTACTTCTAGTAAGAGGGTGAATGTTCCACATTTTCTCCTATAAAAGAAGCTCCTGTGCTGCTTTACAAGTAGAAGTTTTGTGGATTGTGTTTAAGTACCCTTATGTATTGCTAAATAGAATTGTATAATAAAGTATTTAATTGTGTAGACTCTGGTGTAGTGTGTCTGGGTCGTGGACCTTGCGGAGTTGCTAACGTCTACAGGGGATAGACCCCAAAGTGTTGGAGAGAGTAGGAGAGTGGATGCTATTGTGTCAGTAATTTGACCGTGTATGTTTTTTAGCGTCATTTTATGGCTCAATTTCAGAAAGTTGCTGTTTTGAGAAAACAACAACTTTACTTGCTAAATAGCTGACACTGGGTTGAAAGATCAACTTTACTTGCTAGATAGCTAACCCTGTGGTGAAAGATCCAACTTTATTTCCTAGATAGCTAACACTGTAGTGAAAGATCCAACTTTACTTGCTAGATAGCTAACTCTGTGCTGAAAGATCAACTTTACTTGCTAGATAGCTAACACTGTGCTGAAAGATCAACTTTACTTGCTAGATAGCTAATACTGTGGTAAAAGATCAACTTTACTTGCTAGATAGCTAACCCTGTGCTGAAAGATCAACTTTAATTGCTAGATAGCTAACCCTGAGGTGAAAGATTTCTGTCGGAGACAGAGGGTGCACCACAATCAAACCAAAAACAATCTGTAATGCCGAGTGCATTGTAGTTCTTTAGGGGTAAAAATTTTCAGGCATTAAAGAACTTGTTGAAATCTTGTGTTTGTTTTAGATATTTCTCATCGCTACAGATATGATTTACGAGTCACTGAAGAAAGGCAACATCAGCCTAGCTGGGCTGCTTATAAGATCAACAAGAGTAGTGCTGTACTCGTTCACCGTCAAGCATTTCTCAGTTCTCAGCTGGGTCTATGTATGTAGCTCTGAGTCAAGAACTCAACAATACTTCAATAGCTTGGGAGCTAAAACATGTTTTATGTAATGACTATGGGGTATAATAATTAAAAACCTTGTTGTAAAATTCGTGTGTCCAAATGAGCAAACATTCTGATTTTCTCTTGGAAAGAATATTTTTACCCTAACAAGCCATAAAACGTTACGCTCTCTGAGCACATGAGCATTGGTATACCATTGGCATTGGTGGTACCTTTAGCTCCTTTTGATGCTGATTTTCTTCAAACATTGCTTTATCTCAGCTTGCTGCCATAAATACATTTTTGTCCTTTTTCTAATGGCCTCGCCGCGCTAGCGGGTTTGCAAACAAAAGGTTATTTACTATCCTTCCTTGTCACTCATCCAACCAGCTACACTATTGTGGGCATAAATAACCAATAGCCAATGATTGGCTACTAATAACTTCGTGCAAACCTGTTGTTGCATTGATAAAAATGTAAGTATCAATGTTTGACTTGCTGTTTGTTTACGAGCCAATCCCAAAGCAGAGATTTTTAACGAATGCCAGCTCTCCTCGTAGCAGGTAAACAGTGCCACTGTTGACCTAGTTTAAATGATATAAACTGGGCGGAGTTAGTGGCGCTTCGCTATCAAACACCCACACCACAGTTTATAGAAATTGGGTAGTATTTGCCTGAGTTGTCTTCTCGCAAATACATCAAAACATGAGGAGACAATCATTGAAGTAGACTAAGTACCACGAACCTAGTCCGCATGTTGCGGGTGGCATATCTGACCTGTGTCCTTGCTTGAGCAGCGTGAGTTGTAAAACAACATTCCATTAATTTCTACGACCACAAAATCAAACAGAATGCAAATGCCAGACCACAAAAGGCAACGATGTATGCTTCAGGTCATCATTCAACGATGTTATTGTGTTGCGCCATAGCTAGCTTAGCTGGATCTGAACTGCAACTTGTTAATAAAAATAATTCATTAATAAATTATTATCTTTATTAGTATGATTTACTATAATCAATAAAAAAATCTAAACTGATTCACTCACCGTGACAACATGTACTAGTTCTACTAATTACTACTAACGCCACTAACAGCTATTGGATAACGTTTATAAGCAAAACAATCCAACCAATCAAAACACTACACTAGACATAGCGATAAAAATTTTGTGTAATACGAATCGTGGTCTATTATGGTTACCCGCACTGAGGAAAATATGGACGACAGTGGAACACAATGGTGTTATAGAGCAATCATCCGTTTGTTAACTCTGAGTTATTTGCCAAACATCAGACCCAATTCATAGCATCATAACCATCAAAATACATTTATTGAGCATAATTTTAGGACATAAAGGAACTTCTGAGTAAGAGAAAAAGAGGAAAATAGTTAGAGAAGACAATTCCCCATACATGAGGCCATTTCTATAAACTGTGGTGTGGGTGTTTGATAGCGAAGCGCCACTAACTCCGCCCAGTTTATATCATTTAAACTACTGTTGACCCAGCTCGTTAAACAATAAACACTCATCAGCACACGCATGCGTCCATTGTATCAGTTTGTAGGAAAGCACGATAGAGTCCCTGGGCCTCAAAATGTAGCTAGAACATCTCGACTGATAATTATCACGTGATGCGGTAAAATGATTTATATATGAATTTGTCCTCACGCAGATTTTTAGGTGTCAAATTACAGTTTTTTTAACGACGTTGCAACTAATCCGCCAATAAGAAAAAAATTTGTTCTCCAAGCAGCCAACACAATGTTTCCTCTGATTGTTTGTCAATAGACTTCTGAAATGCGCTCTCCTCACTAATAACCAGTCATAAAGGTTACACAACTTTGCAGCACCTGTGGAAATTCCCCCGATTATTTTAATAATTTTTGACAATTACAAATAAAACACCAATGTCTTATCTACTCACTGACATGTTGTTTTGTTGATTCAGTTTAGTGTTTCTAATTAATTAGAATTTATTTCCAATGCTTACTAATAATGTGTGAGCGGTTTATGAATACGTGACAACGTAGCTCAAAACCTTAATTCAGTATGGCGGGTGCAATCACCTACTACCCAATGTTTCGGCCAAATAGAAGTGAGGATTTTCTTACGCTATCATTTGCTGTAGATGCATTAAAAAAACAACCATTGATTTTGACAATTACTTTACGCGTGATTGAACGTATTTTTGGCTTGCAGTTGGACAACAATGTATTATATTTTTTTTGCTAAAAGTAAAATTTTAAAAAATGGTTTGAAATTCAGAAACATTAGCTTTGGAAACAAACGATGTATCAACAAAATAAGCAAAACATTTTCTTTAACTTGATACAATTTTCAATAGCGTATCATCTTTCTTTGGCTCTTTATCCGATTGAGCTGTACTAGTTACAAAATGCTAGTCAATGTATTGTTCTACTAGTGCAGTGGATTTTCGCGACACTGATATCTGCACACACAGTGCACAAAAATTCTGGCATCCTTACTACAGCCATTAGATGACCAGAATAACTACAGTAGAATAATCAACGCTGAAGTACCTACCCTGCGCATAAGTCAGTACCTACCCTATATAAGTCAGTACCGACCGTATAGGTCAATACCGACCCTGTATAGTTCAGTACCGACCCCGTATAAATCAGTAACGACACTGTATGCACCATGCCGGGCCAGCAGGAAAGAGTCAACATAGACTGAGAGACATAAAGTACCCTAAGAGAAGCAAAAGACCTTATTCAGGAGGTAACCACCCATAACCCTAATGAAATACAAGGAACATAGGCTAAAAAGACCAAATACCCATGACAAGAAGTGGAAAGGATTCTGGGCGCCGGGTCTCTTTAGCCCTATACAACCCTCTCGATTCATTTATGTTTATTTAACTGTTTGATTGCTGCATACCTTATTACTATTATACTATTGGTTGATTACTCATATTACTTCCTGTGATCTGCCTATAAAAGGCAGAACTTCTGTTATAATGACTAGTGTTGTATTGGGACTTTTAAATACTTGTATTTTTATCGAATAATATATATATCTACTCTAAAGTACAGAGTTATGCGTCTGAGCCTCCTCCACTTCTGTTTTGCTATAGTATCAAGCTGCTGTTGTGTCGAGGTTAATGAAAACTGGTGGCAGCATACCGTCGGATTGCTACCGACTTCAGCTAGTGATTTCACTCCCCCAAAATCCACTACACTGGCACCACACGATATTACTTTATATGCATTTGTTTCTAAAATTGGTTAATTGAAATTTTAAAGCTGTTAGGCTAGATGGCACACAGAAATGTCTAATCAAGTAAACCTTGGACCAGACAGAAATCTCTAAAAACTTGAATTCGATTTTGCTAAAATAATTAACAGTTTTTTATTGAAGTATACGAGGTTGACAGGACATGCTTTATTGTTTACGCAGAGAGACTGGGTCAAGAACAAAGATGAGCTTCTGTCCAACAGCAGACCCCTTAATTTAATCACAAATCACAGTTTGATTTTTCTACAAGATATACCCATACTAGTAACCCATGCAGATGGCTCAGTTGGCAGTCCGATATATCAACCACCAGAAACGTGGAAAACTGTATTCGCAGCAAATAAAAGCTCGATGAACCGACTACCAAAGGAAGACGTTACTCCTCAATTCAAACAACTGCTCAAAACTCCGTTAACCAGAGACGTCATTTGTGCCTATGTTCAATCCAGGTTGGATCTTTATTATGATCATCATAGTTTGTCTCAAATGCTTCTTAGATTTGGTGATACGATTGCATACAAGGCAAACAATCACTATAAGACAGCAGCAGTTTCATTTGAGCAGTTCCACCCTTATTTGTGTTTTGGTTGCAATTCACATCAGAGTTACCTTCCAGTTTAGACTCCTGTTGATACCTTTGATCATGTATTTTTTATTGGTCCCATTATGAATTTAATTTCTCTGTTTTATTTTTGGTGTTACGGGAGCAGTGCAACCCCTATCTTATTTTGAGTTATGTCAAAGATCTTTACCCCAATTTAGATTGTTATTGAAACATGTTCTCTTGGTTTCATGCCATTGATCACATGTTTGTTGATTTTCAATTTAGTTTATGCATATTAGTTTGGTGCTTTATTGATTCATCCAGTTGTATTTTTTGACTCGAACCATTGTGCCCTTTATCTGTAAAATGTAAAATACAAAAGAGAGTAAAGTATTCATATTACCTCTTTGCTTACATATTGTAGTGGATTTTTATGGTCAATATGACAACTGCAGAGTGTCAGGCATGCCCGAATTGAACTGGCACTGCCAGAAAACCCTGTAAGGAAGCCGGTAGAATAATTACCTGCCCTGCAGAATCACTGCTGATCCTGCAGGATCGCTACCGGCCCTGCAGCTATCACTACTGGCCCTGCAGCAGCCACTACTGGCTCTGCAGCATCACTACCAACCCTATACCGGGCCAGGAGGCAAAAAGGGCTATAGCCTGAGGACCAGAATTACCACCAAAAGATGCAGAAGCCTGAGTTTGCTGCCTAACCACCACCAGGATACCATAAGCTAAGGACCACAAACCGTAGCAGCCAGGAACCTGGACTATGATTGCACCACCACTTCCTGAGCTGACACAGCACTCATGAGCATTGAAGCTTCGCCCTCTACTTCTGGCCACCTTGAGCATTTAACCTTATTTTAGCCAATCCTATGTCATGTTATTTATATCTAGCTATCTCATTTGTACAGATGTTTCCTGTTACCTGTGATTTGTTGCACCCTCTTGCGACATTTTTCTTCTGTTGCTCTGCCTATAAAAGACAGAGCTTTGCTTCTATACATCGTAGTTGTATCAGCATTCCGTTTGTGATTTTTCCAAACAGCGAGATACTTTGCCATTATTATACTGCACTGGGTTGTTGTAGCATAATATATATTATGGTTTATACTCTGAAACACTGAGTCGTGAATTTGAGCAGTGGGCTCTGTTATGGTTGTGGAGTTGGGATACTCCTCCGTTCAAGCAGATTGGAAGATAACATCTAGAGTGAAGTGTTGTCGGTGGTATCTTGGCAGGCCCAAAATCCACTACACTGGTGGCAGCGGTGGGATAGTTCTCACGCTGTTGGACTACGCTACGTTGGAACTGCAGATTGCATCCCGAAAATCCAGCTCTGTATTTACAGCACAGACCATTAACTGGACACTCTTGAACAGACGTTGAGCTTGCTCCACCTAAAACAGTGATCCTAAGAAAGTGTGTGCCACACAGCCCTGCATTAACATTGAGTTAACTCCTTTACAGCAACCTGACCGGCCCAGCGTCTTCTGATACCAGCCCTGCAAACCTGCCGGCCCTGTACACATTACTACCGACCCTGTGCAAATTTGTGCAGGCCTTGTGCCACTGTCCAGTACTTTGTGTACTGAGAATACTTGACAAAGACAGCCCAAGAAGCTGTAGAGACCTGGTGCCGCCGACTACGGACCAGCATACCTCCCATTACACACTAAAGTCGAGTCGCTCCTCTAATAAAGTCAATGGCACACCAACGGGCACGGAGCATTAGTAGAATACCCGCTGCAAGACCCGAAGCAAACATGATGCAATGCTTGAGAGAAGCGCTGCAAGCCATCATGCAGCCAGCAGCTACGAACAACCGGTCCTTGTTTAAAGCACCGAAGTTTGAAGGAGATGTGAATTATTTTATAGTTCGCTTCATGTAAGTAGCTTAGACCAACCAGTGGCCAGAGCAGACAGTTTTGTTGTAGCTGCGAGAGTCCCTGAGACGGAGTGCACTTGAACGTGGTAAGCCACCACATTTGCAGGGATATTTGCTGCTCCAAGGGAAAGGTTTGGTTTAATCCCCCGTGAAGCAATATACAAATTGACTGGGCTCCGCAGGGAGTACAAGGCTACCCTGCAAACCGTAACACCTCTACACAAGGTCAGCAGACACAGCACTCTAATGCAAGTCAGCCTCTTGCTAAATTGCATGCGTCAGACACTACCCGCTCCCCCCCCCTGTAGGCGAGTTATTTTTTCACTGGGAAAATGGAGGGACGACTCTTGTCAATACTTGTAGATACTACAAATCTGCTATCCCGGCATGTTTACCAAAGATTGCCGCTGTGTGTAAAGTTCACACTACAGGACAATGAGCCACACAGATTGATGGTTGATGGATCAAAGATTGCTTTCTATGGCACGATGAAGGTGTCCGTAAAAATCAGTGGATTACAGACCAGTGTCAGCTTTGTTATAAATGACATAAATGAGGATGCCATCGTTGGGGTGCTGCTCCTCACCACCCATGAATGTCTACTGAGGTTTCAGGAATCCATCATCACGATAAATGGACATGACGAGCCAGTTACTGACAAACATGGAAAGCTTTTGAAAGACAGTGTGATGTGGGTAGGAGCAGCTTAAGAGAACACAATGTCTCCTCGTGGTTGGGATGAATTTTCCCCAGCAGCACCTGTGAAAATTGAGTCAGCAGTCTAAAGGATGTCCCAAATGATGGAAAGGAGAGAGGATAGCCCACACAGAAAATTTGAGCTTGATAGGACAAAAACTGTGGCCGCTAGAAGAAAGAGTGCAAAATTTACCCCCATTCCCCTGTTGGCTATGCCCCTGGGCAATCAGGAGAGCTACCATGAAGAAGAAAAGGAGGAGTTACCTATTAACCACCCACAGAAAGCGCTAAGGAGTGGAGAGAGCTATTTGTGGCAAGTATTAAAAATAGTGGACAGAAGCAGTCAAGATGAGATAACCAGAAAACCAGGGAAAAAAAACCAGGGAAAAAAACCAAAAACAGCCATAACCTCCAGAGACACTGCCCAAAGGTGGTCAAATTTAATTTCAAAAAAGTCTCCAAGAGCAGCTGTACCAGATACTGCAAAGCTCTAACTGTACTCCTTGTGAGAGCTACAAAGAGCCACCTAAGTTTGCCCCTAGTACCCCTGCTCAACAGCTTCCTGTCACTACAGACAGGATGACTCAGGATTTTGAGAGGGTAGTTGACAAAAAAAAGTGGTCACTCTTTCTCAAGATAGTGACCAGAGCACTACTTTCCCTAAGAGAAGTTTTGCGCAACAAAATGAACATTATGGTTACCTCCAACTGCTTGGAGCTGACCGAATGAGATGACGGATTATTGCTGGAAGCTGACCTAGCCACCTATCACCCTCCAGAACTTGGAGAGGAGTTGCTGGCTATGCTATGTCTCCTAAAAACCGAGACAGTACCTCTCGAGACTGCAAAGTCTTTGGTTGCTGACAAAATGAAAATTTTACCAGAGAAGTAACTTGATAAATGTACTTAGAGTTTTCCTAACTGCATCTAGCTCCTATGAGCAACAGCAAAATTATCGAGTATATTGAATGGGGGGGGGGGGGGGGGGGATTCAACAGAATCTGATTAAAATCAAGAAACTGATGATCAATTCACTGAGTTTGATGGAGTTATTACTGTTGATGATGCCTAGTAGAATATTTCCACTGTCCGTTATTGACTAATGGCTTATTTCTATTGCTTCAGGTTGAAAACCTATGTTTTGACTAACACTATTATAAATATTTCCAACAGCTTATATAAGTAGTACAAAACCTACTATAAATATCTTGTCATAGACAGCAACTATTACGAAGATTTTACTCCGTATTGTATTTTACATATTACAAAGAAAGGGCAAAATGGTCCGAGTAAATAAAGGTAACTGGATGAATCAATAAAACATCAAACTAATATGCATTGACTAATTTGAAATCAACAAACGTGATCCATGAGATGAAACCAAGAGAGCATGTTTCAGAAGGGATAGATCTCTGACATGACTAGAAAGAACTGGGGATTGCACTGCTCTCGCAACACCAAAAATAGAATAGAAAAACCAGATTCATAATGAGAGAAATAAAAACTGTCTGATTAGAAGTATCAACAGGAGTTTAAATTGGACGGCAGCTCTGGTGTGAATTGCAACCAGAACACAAATAAGGGTTGAATTGCTCTTACAATACTACTTCACAGTAAGCATTTAAATGGATTGAGTCTCTCTTACAAAGCAACTCTATAGGCAGATAGCAAAGACCTCATGGCTCTGTTTTAGACTGGATAAAGATGAAATACCTGATGATGATTTTAAGCAGTTCCCTCAAAGCAAAACTCTCAGGATTTGCCTTGATAACAGGCCATTTGGCTGGTTGATGAAGACTTTAGGTGACATATTGATTTTCATGTCAAGTGAAGCTATCTAAACATCGGGTTCACTTCTAATAAAACTTAAAATAAAACATTTAAATTCAATATTGAAAAGTCAGTCAATCACTACGTTGATCTCTGACAAGTATTGAGTGCTTGCATTATTACACCAACAGGAGAAAAGATCTACCAAACAGAACCGTTTCAAGCTCTGCTTAAGGACATACTTAATGTTGTTGGTACTGAACAGTCTTTCTCCGCACAGGTTCACAAACTTACCCAAATATTGAAAGATATAATGATGGGCACAGTTTATCTTACATACGACCAAATATTGACAGTGGGTATTTATTTGTTATTTTATTGTGCTTAAGCTTTTCATGTTAGAGCTTTCAGATATACAAATTCTGTATGTTCAGCTAGCTACATCTGCTCTTTTACTAAGGCAGTTTGGCCAGGCAACATGTTCTTGTGCATGAGCTGGCCTTTTCTACCTTTTGTTGCAGAGTACGGTTCACAGCTTGTGCTAAAAATCAACTCGAAACAATTTTCCATTTATGAAAAAAAAAACTATAAATAGAAGAACAATCTTTTTCCAGGAAAAATCATTTGTGGTAGTTATAGAACATCATTTAAAGGTTGCAGACGATGGTAACACAATGATAAGCAGTTGTCACTGAACCAAACTCCTCACCAGTTTCTTTCTTTGCCCACTAACTTTAAGGTTTGATAACATCAACTAAATTAATATTGTTCCACAGGAAAAACTACACAAAATTATAATTGCACAAAATAATTTTACTATTCGATATAGTCTAATATGATATAACATAGAATTTGATGTGGTTGATTTCCACATTAAGTGCTTATTATATTTGTATCAGTTTTCTTTGATCAACCTCTGTTGTATTTATAGACAAAATTGTTAATATCTTCAAACTTTCACAAGTATTCATACTGTAACACTTTGTAGACACTTCTCATCATGGGGTTTATAATAAATGTTTGCTTCAAAAAAATGCTGGCATTTGAAGCTGTAGACTTGTACAAAACATTGAGCAAATCTTTGTTTACCTACGGAGCAGACAAGGATGTCATCTCTAATGGATGGGTGAGTGTTATACAATATACTATGTTACTTGTTTCATGGATCTGCGTGGCAACCAATAACTACCAAGTGAGGCAGCTTCAGAGTTGAGCAAGTCTTTCCTGATTTTGCCGCAGATGTGGTACAGGCATGTAACTGCGATAGACTTATATAAACTAAAGTGTGTACAAACTTGTCTATTCAGGTACTTAGTGATAAGAGGATGTCACTGTGGCTCAGAGACACCTTCCTGCACTGACTTTCACTACCAACAAACGACTGATTGTTTCTGTTACTAGTGATGTACTGATTGCTGTTGCTCTCTCAGTATTGAGCACCATGCAGGACTGGCACTGAATGTTACACGGCTGGTAGTAGTATAAGAATAGCAGATCTGCACAAGAGAACGTACTTGCCAACATATTGAAGTTGGATTCATGTGTGTTTAGTGTGTTGCATTGGTTACAGACCTGTCAGATATGTTTGTGCTACTTTTTTATATAAGATTGTAGTTTAATACAGACCTGCAACCTACTACATTGTTGCTGTTTTTCAGTATGGATATTTCTACAGACCTGTCACATTATATTCATATAGATCTTTAAACGTATGTTTGATAGGTAATGTAAATACTAGTTGACAGTTGCACAGACCTGTCAGTTGTTTATTGGTTTATTTTTTGATTATGCTGGAGGTTTTCCTCCCGGTTTAGATCCTAGTTGACATGTTCTCCTTGTTTCTGACTCGTTTGTTTTGGTAGCGGGTTATGTGCTGTGTTTATTTGATTAAAACGGTGGATATAATTGTATATAACTGATATAGCAGTAATAACATAGAAAGCGTCTGTAAGGTGGATAACATCTGTAATAGAAAGTAAATAGTAGTATAGTAAAAAGAGTATAACAAAGACTATTAGTATAATGAATCAGCGTTGATTAAATGAAATCGATAGTCGTTTGTTGTTGACTAGCCAAGATATAATTTAACTAATCAAAGTAATCTTGTTGTTTGTAGTCAGGTTTCATTTAGAATTGGTTGATAATAGTTTGATCTTTTAGAACTGTTCAGTTGTTTATCTTTTTTATATCTAAAATGTAAACAAATTATCGCAATAAAATTGAGATGAAACGTTACATGAAAATTGATAAAAGATTACGTTAAATATACAAAGATAAAGGATGAAAAAATGAACAACTCACTGAGCTGCATTGGATGTTTTGAACTTATTGACTACAACCTTTGTCTTGCCGACTAGGATACTCCAAATGGGTCAAAGAACATTTCCTGTTGAAAGCAACAGCGCTTTACCTCAAAGTATTTGAAGTTCTCGGATTCACCGGGTTGTTGTTCATGCTTTGCACTTCTTTCAATGCCTGCAGCAGTGGAGTTAATGTGATGATGTCGTTTGGAGCGTGACTGAATCCACTAGTTTTTCGATTTTGTCGAAGGATAGTGCAGGTTTGAAGTGTTTTTGACACCTGCAGCACTTTCCTCGAGTTGTAAAAAGATCCCATCACCGATCTGTCATGTTACAAATATCTGTAGCTAACTAACAGAGCATTAACACCACCTCCCCTTTAAACAAAGCTAAATGATGCACGACTTGGATAGCCTCAAAACTAATCAGAGTTGTGAAACGGAACATCTTCAGCAACTGGTAGTAGTACTATATGAGCAGATCTACACGTGGGGGCTTAAATACAAGATGGTTAACCTGGTCGAAAAAATAGAGTACATTCTTGTGCGCACCAGGTATTGATATTCCCAGTTTGCATTGTAGTATAGTTTGATGTTTGCATAATTTTTATTGTGTTCAATTTTTGTTGTAATTGTATCATTTACTAAGTATTTATTGTGCTATAGAATAAATTTATATCGAGGTTTGTATCGTGATTTAAAGTGTGGGGTTGAGTGTATAAAACTGAAGTGCTGTGTAGTTATTATATAGTTCTATTACAATAGAAAAAAGAACTTCATAAGTATACACTGATTACTTCTGCCATCCATTCAAACAAGCGTATGGAAGCTCCTACCTTACAGTTTATCTGTTGGAATCTACCGACCTCATGATGGATTGTACACCAATAATTGTTATTCCAACTGCCCTGTGTCAGCTTTTAAAAAAATCTTTCATCCCAATCAGCATTTTTAATTTTTTTTCAATAGATATCAACATCTACAATACGTATCATGCATAAAATGGTTCTAAAATTGTTATTCATTGTCTCTATTAACAGTTCTACTGCATTGTCTTGCTGACATATATTACAATTGTATTGAGGCAATGGGATTTCTCAATAAAATTCTCCAATTTTCAACATTGAAATGTTACTACATGGATTGAATTCTTTGGAACATTCATGTCACCTTGTACATATTCATGATATACTTCAAGAATAAAATCTTTGAAATGAAACATTTTTGTTGTTGACATGTTGATCTAAAATGAAAAGAAAAAACTACTAGTAAAGGATAACAAATAACGAACAAAGTAAAATAATGATAACAATTAAAAATGCTCTTGTTTTTTTCTAACCTAGTGTTAAATAGTTATTTATAAATTCTTACCTTATTGCTGAGAGTTCTCCTAATAGTTGTAGTAGATGCTGTAGTAGATGTTGCTCCTTCAGACGATGTTGCTGGAGTGCGTAATTTCTGTGTATAAACGTTGCTTCTTAAATAGTCAAAGTTGATTGACCCAAACTTACAACCAATGAGAATGATTATGTGAAAAACGCTTAACAACATATAAGAAACTTAGTTTACTGGAAAAATGTTGTTTTCTTCGTGCAAAAAGTTCGTTACAATAGATAAGAACTAAGCTTGAATAAAACAAATTTCTTCACGCAAAACTCCTTTTATAATACATAAAAGTTAATTCAAACAAAATAGTTTTTTTCGCACAAAATTTCATTTTTAATATACAAAAAGTTTGCATGAATAAAAACATTTTTCTTCATGCGAAAATTCCTTTTATGATATATAAGTATCTATTGCGAAGCAAAAACAATTATTCAATTTCTTATATTTATAAAGCACTTTCCGCGCGAGGCTTTTTATTGGTTTTCAGGTCAGGTCAATCGGTGCAACTTTGGCTATTTCAGAGTCACTGATTTTACACAATAAGCATCCACTCCAGCACTATTGCCTGAAGGAACAACATCTACTGCAGTATCTACTACAACTTCTAGGAGGACAACCAATGCGAATGCTTGTAACGAAAAGCGCTTAACAGCATATAAAAGATCCTAGTTTACTGAAAAACTGTGTTTTTCTTCATGCAAACATTCCTTTATGTTATATGAAAATTTCTCACGAGTAAAAAACCTTGTCTTTGCGCCAAAATCCTTTCATAATATATAAGAATTTTTTGCAAATAACAAGTTTTTTTTGAGTGAAAATCCCTTTATAATATGTAAAAACTTTCAGAAAAATAAGTATTTAACTTCTTATATAATTTAAAGCTTTTTTCCTGCGAGGCTTTCTATTGGTTTTCAGGTCAGGTCAATCGGTGCTGCTTGAATCATTTATGAGTCACTGGTTTTACACAAAAAGCATTCACTCCAATACCATCTTCTGAAGGAACAACATTTACTATAGTACCTGTTACAACTTCTAGGAGGACTCTCAGCAACAGGGTAAGAATTAATAAATAATTATTTAACGTTAGTTGAAGAACTCAACTAGTTGCAGTGCGGAGCGACTAACCTTTGAGTTACTTGAAATTAAATAATTATAATTGATTTATATTTGTTCTCTTTGTCCACTTTTTAGAATGACTAGTCATGACGCTGAAAGTCAATTGATGATTGAAGAGCTCGAGACCAAGAAATTTGTTTCTTTGTTGTCATCTCCCATTTGTGAAAAGTAAAAATGCGAATCCCCACCTTCTTGTAAATCTCTACAGCCTCAAGCAATAAAATGTTTTGTTGTTGATTTGGGAGAGCAAACACAAGATGATGAGACCATGGACAATGGAGAAGACTCGAACTGCAAAAAAAGAGTGACGATGGATGTTGAAGATGACTCACTTCTCTGACATACCCACATTCTCTTTCGGAACATCAACGTCAACAACCTGAGTGCCCTTAATGACAGGAGTGCCTCTCTGCTAATTGCTTGGAGCCAACACCGATGACACAACATTGAAAATACAGCACAAGTTCGAGATCTACTGGTGCCAACAGTTATGCAAATGTTTACCATCAAGTTTTGTGATGCACAGATGTGCACTATCATCTACAACTATCAAAGCGATAAGAAGACAAATTGAGTGAAGAGTGATGCTTCAACCGATGTAGGAATGCTGGTTAATAAAGCTAAGCAGACATCCCTAATGGTTTTGATCTACATGTAAGAGGGGAAAACTGGAAAAGCATGTTTCCGCACACCCGATGGGTACAATGGCTGCTTCAAGTCAAAGGATGCATACGATGTGCTGGCAGGCTAGCGTATGATACAGATTGAAACTTAGTTCAAGGTAGCCCACATGTACGATTTCCCACCAGAGAGTGTTATTAAAACCAGGGAATGCTAAAAAATGCGACATTTGAGGGAGAAGACAGCCGAGACTCTTCTTGCTGAGTACAGATGCATGACAAATGGAGACATCTACATTTCTCCCAAATAGCTTCCGTGGATGTCTTTCAAAAATTTGCAGTTATTCTATTCAAAGGAATGAATCGAGCCACAGATAACTCAATTTCCTACAACGCCGTCCTGCAAACACCTCTTCAAGCTTTTCTTCAAGCCTCCAATCTGCTAGATGATACACAACATCGTGACCTTCTCACTTACTTTGATGATGCCGAAAAAGAAAAATATGAAAAAACAACAGCTTGACTGTCTAATTACCAAAACAAGGGATGGGAGTCACTATCTCTGATTGTAAGTTTTATTCGTTCTTCTACAAAGTCAAAATAATTTAAAAGCTAAGTCCTACGATCTAACTAAAGATTGATTACCGAGCGAGAGAGACTCTTATTTGCGCCTTGTAAGAGCTGAGCTCAACATTAACGATGAACATTACTCATTAGTTTCATAGTTATCTTGACAAATAATACATCAATTTGTATTTTTTTTTGTTATATAGAATAAATTTTGTTATAATAATTTATTTTAATAATTTACTTAGCAGACTGGTTCTTTTTACGTCTTCCCTATTGAAAAATTCCAACGCATTGTCTCATGCAAACTCACAGCTAGGATGAATCTGTAGCATAAATCTTCGTATCGAGTGATTTCTCATTTCCTATGTCTCGCAATCTTCTCACAATTTCATCCATGCTCCATCGTCTGCTTCTCAGTAAACAAAAGTATACGCAGTAATCGCTGCATACAGTTGACAAAAACTTTTGCACTCGTGTCTCATGACTCTGCATTGACTCTTTATTTATCTGTCCCTCCAACAACTCAGTTATATTTGGGTAAAAAGTTGTATGACTTTCAAATGAGTCAAAAACTTCGACTCCGGAATCATCAGCATACACAGCTAGCAAGTGCTCTCGGGGTTGATGGGAATAATGTGTGTTGAATATGAAGCACCCAGTTGGAAAAGCGCAAAATTGCGTCCAAAACTAATCTCTAGCCCCAATGTGGACACCCATCGACGTGGCAGTGTATCATACGAAGCTGATCTCGAATCTAATCTGCATGATGCTCATTTCTTGTTTACCATTTAGAGCACTACGTCATCTGCGACAGCCAATTGAAGAATGTTACCCATTTCAACACACCGTCCTTCACAAAGTGGATGACCATGGACAAGCCTTGGGCTGTGTTGGTGCTAAATTGACTCTCCACACTCATCGTGACATTTTTCATCTAGTGAAAACCTGCTTTAAAAAAATCAACTGTCAAGTCGAGTCCATAAATTGTAGTGCAGTTTAGAAGTTGTTGTTTTTTGTGTAACCTATACTTTCACTATTGAAAAAGACCCGCTAGTGCATAGAAATTGTGGATATTCCCGTCCAAAAACCTCTTTGCTATAGTTTGGCTCATATCTCCTTCAAATTGGACAATTGCTGACTATCAATACGGTGGTTTTGACATTAGCGGGTTGCATCTTAAACGGTTCTTGATGAAATTTCCACTAAGAGTGTTGTGTTTAACCCAACCTAGATATATATCTGCTTGGGTTTGTGAATGATTTTTTCTAATGCTATATCAATCTTTCCCATTCAGCTGCGAATTCGATAATACTTTAATCGCTTTCGCTCAATCGGATAAATGTAGTTGTGTCCTTCCAACGCCAAACTGAGTTAAAAGTTTTGTATCGTGGCGTTTACCTTGACCTTGCAAAGATGCAACTCAAACTTGTTGATTTTGATCTTCGCTCCTCCAGTTGGTGTCTGGTTGGCGGTGAGCAAAGACAGTTTGCTGGAGCCTGTTCAAACTCCAGCTGCATAGTCGGACCGGGAATTATAAGTTTTCTCTATTGGAAAAAGGTGAGGTGGGGTTTGCCAGAAAAATCCGACTATTTTCCACCTTTGATTAATGCTCTCCTCTTTCTTGTGTGAGGTGCTGTGTTTATCGGAGTCCTTGCTCGTCGAATCGTTGTACACCCAACTCTCCAACTGTCCCTTGTATTTCTTTGCAGTGGTGCTAGTTTCAAGCAGTTGCAAAGTGTAGGAGCGGAATCCGTAATTGTTGGCTTATTTAACAGTATTATTTTCTATAGACATTTTTATCTTCTTGAAAAAGTAATGGAGTGAGTCACCCACCCACACACCTGCGTCAACGTTGGTGCCTGCAAAATCACTTCCATCATCTTGCACATCTGTGGCTTCGATTTGCAATAACAAGTTGTAAAGATCCGTGTTGTGCCCGTTACTCCTTTCCAAGGCCAACTCGATCTAGCTGTAAGGATACAACCTGTCAGGTCTGATGACGACATATTCGGATCTTTCTTCCGAAACATTTGTAGGCTTCATTGCGAACACATCCAGTGCCGGGTTTACATTGTTGGAAGAACCTTATAACTTGTTGTCTATCGTACTTTAGACTCGCCATGTTTTTGTGAGTGATGATTGCTCTAAGTGGTGTTGCTTGATAAATCAAATCTCAGCTTCCTCTGTCTTTACAGATCCTTTGTTCTCTAAAATATGGAATGACCACGTTTGCTTGGGCCTTTCTTCTTCCTGTAAACCAATTTATTTCTCTTCGTGACACTACCCAGAGGCACTGTGTCAAGCACATCCCCTCCAAGATCATTGAGTTCTGCCAATCCCGTCTTCTTTGCCGACGATGCAAAATTGTGTCCATCAATGACGTCACCCGCTCCATTGCTACCAACTGACAGCACTCTTTTACCCAGACCTTTCGCCGTTTTTTTCAGCAGAGAAGTTGCCGATTTGAGGATGGTTGAAAAAATATTACTGAATCTGTTGCCACTCTTACCAGGCATCACTCGTCACCCACTATGTGCTCCGAGTCCATTCCCAGCTTGAATTTTCTAGTATTCCTTGAAAAACTCTTTTTTGAGTGTTTGGGGTTGTATCATACCAAACTCATTGTGTCTTCTTTCCTCTGGCGTGAACCATCACCATGTCCTTTCCACCATCAAATGGTATCCATTCACAGTCGTTGCTCATTATAAGCACTTGGATGAGATCACTATTCAGCGATGCCGCTTTTAAGTAGTGCAGGTTTTCAAACTTTTGATACACAATTTGAAAGAGCCATCAAAAAAGGATGTGAAGAAATGCGTGGAAGAGGTTGAGCTTGGTGATTTGGTGGATATGCAACGTTCAGTGGTCACCCTCACATATCTTATTGTCTCACGCAGATAGAGCCATGATTATGTTTTGTTGAGCACTTTAATAGAAGCTTCGGATGAGTTGAATAAGGTGATTGTTGTCTTCATATCAATGTTACACTCGATATCAAATGAAAACTCTTTAAAGCCAGTGCCGCCAGCACAAACACTTTGGAGATAGTTTGCACAATCGTATTGCTATTGTCGACGTTCATTTTCAACTCAAATGGATTCTTCTACAACAACGACGTTGATGAATGCGTCAATGGAGTTATGGAGAGACACAATGTCTTATACTTTGCACCTTTTAAAAGGAGCTTAAGTTATATGGATGCGAATTATCATACTTGGGCGAGAGTCTAACCCTCTGACATTCGTACCTCAAAACACTTTTTGACTTTGTAAAAACCAAGAATCAACAAATGTGTCACAGCATAATACTCTGATGAAATACTTGGGAGTTAAAGATTTTACACAATGACTTACAAAAATGCAAAACCGTTTCAAAACGAGGAATTTTGAGCATTCGAGTACGATTCTCCACATCTCATCTGCCCAATGACGCAAAAGTTTAAATGGTTTAATGATGCGTGACCAAAATGCATTCGTTTGAGCAACACTAAACCAACTACTGGAATAACTGTAGTTGGTTTACTTGGTTTACTAATTGGTCCAAAACAAATCGGATGTGACAAATCGTATTTGAATGCTCACAATTCCGCGTTTCGAAACGGTTTATGATGGTGTCAAAAACAAATTTATCGTTTTTGAATTTTGCAAATGTGAAGACTGTTAAAAACAAGATATTCATTACCATTATGTGTTGAGGCAATAACAAAGACACATGCGAACCCAATGTCCTGGATACTAGTTTTCTTAACCAACTTAACATTTAACAGTTAACCCTAGTCGTTAAAAGTGCAATCTAAGACCAAAATGTCTCTAGCAAGAGAATGAATTGTCGTCTTTGTATACTACTTTTTTTTTACTTTTTTGTCTTTGTCGCACAACGGTCACTGCTCCATTAATATCTTTTCCTCGGGTTTCGGGATGTCACCACTGAACACTTGGTTTCTAAGGTATTTGAGTAACATCTTGTCTTTTAGATTGGAATGTAAAATACCAACAGTACTCATTGAGATGCTCTACGCTACCTAACGGACTACATCTAAACTGCTCCAGAACCAAAACGATGGACCAATGACAATTTGTTTGCAAAACCGATTAAGCTTTGGAACACATCTGAGCTTATAAAGATGGACCAACAACTAAATCTGTAACAACAACCACAGCAACGACAACTGTAAAACTGTAAATTCGACTAGTAACCTGTATTTTGAATCAACTGTTAAAATCAAGTATTACCACAACTGGCGATTACAATTAGGTATGCAAAACCAATAAAACTATGAAATATCTCGAAGGGTATAAATTATCTCCGTCAACATCTCCAATTCCAACTACAACTCTATCAAACAACACAGTATCCTCAACTACAACTTCCACTCCAATGACAATTACAATCCCACAGACAACCATCACAGCTCTAGAAACAGTTAATAATGGTACGTGCAATAAACAATACACTGTATATGAAAACAATTAGATAGCCATTAAAACTCCACTGCGGCAACTCCCGCCGTCGCCACCGCCGCCGCCACCGCCGCCGCCACTACCGCCGCCGCCACTACCGCCGCCACCACTACCGCCGCCGCCACTACCGCCGCCACTACCGCCATCACCTTTTTATGGAGTTTTTAGTTATATCAACATATCAAATTTTTGAGTAATGAGTCTGTGTGTGTCAGAATATAATGAACTAATGATTAGAGAAAGTCTCCTTATCATTCTTTTCAAATGTAACAATGATTCTGGCAAAGTCATTGAATATTTTACAAACTAAAAGACATTTTTTATAAGTTTTATACACTACTAGTATATACCTTCCATTTCAACTGCTATCCGATTTATCTACGCTTTTCATGCTACTATTACATACTTTATTACACTATTATTATATTATATTATAGCATTATATCCACCGTTTTAATCAAATAAACATAACGCTTTATCCCCTACAAAAACAAATGAGTCAAAAGACAAAGGGAACTTGTCAACTGGGATCTAATCCAGGAGGTAAACCTCCAGCATAATTAAATAACATTACCAATTACCAATTACCATTACCAATCAAACATACATTTACATACCTATATAAATATATGGTAACAAATCTGTAAAATATATTCATACAGAAAAACAACAATGTAATATTTTTGCAGGTCTGTCTTTCATGGTAATACATACTAGAATAAATAAAATGATACAGAAAACACTAACAAAAAATGCATGTCAGGCTTGTAACCAATGCAATGCATTAAACACACACGACTCCAACTTCTATAGGCTGGCAGGTTTGTTTACTTTTATAAATATGCTCCTAATATAGTACTACCAGGGGAACTTGAGGTAGTGTGGTTGTCTTCGTAGCAGTCACTGAAAATCCACACTATTTTAAGAAAAACTTTTGAATTCCGAACAAAATGCTAGTTTATGAACAAATTTAATTGACAACTGGTAAAAATGGTAGTATTGATATTGTAAACGACTTGTGCCGACCTTTACCTGGCACTACTACAGAGAGAGCCCTGACAGCAGGTCAAGACTGCTGCCTATCGCAACATTGTCCTGCAGTGTTAGAAGACACAATCTGAGCTGTACAGAGGCAGATCTCACCAGTAGAATAGACACTGATGAAAGCAGTGTCTATTCTACTGTCAACTAAAGAATACTGTGAAGCAGTACCGGACTGTATCGAATCAGCTTAGTGCTGCGTTATTAGTAGGGCAACCAGCCAGGCTAACAAGTATAAGTTGAAGTCTTTTTATGTTCTCAGAAACTTTACTTTTGCTGAGTAACTTGCTGTAAAAGTGTCAAAGCAAATGAATAATTAAGCTAGTAGAAATTGGAGCATTTTCTGGTGCATCACTGAGGGGAAATTACTCCTACCAGTTTTCCATTGTATGGTAGATTTACTACAAGTGCACAAAAACAGTTCTACCCTAGCAATGCTATGCAGCTAAACTTAAAAAACAAAAATGTAAATAAATGGATGGAAACTACAGGTATATAATTGATCGGAGACTAAACAGGCTCATTGGAAAAATGCATGCTCTAGAGTTAATCAAGCAGTGCATTAATAAGCAATAACAGTTAATATTTAAAACTTCAAATCAGGAGAGAGGGCTACCAATAGCTGGGGGAAGTCCATTGTTTCTTCTTTTTATTACTACTGCATCCAGTGTAAACTAGTTGATTCCCAGCCAACAAGGGCTATCAATCACTATGTTCTAATGGTGCGAATTCAGTCGGGTTGAACTCATAATGGGACTTGTGACTCGTACGAACTGGTTTGGGTTCGTTTGTGTTGGCTCAGTGCGGCTCCTCAAACCGTATTTGTTCGGGTTTAGCATTCATCAGGATCACGGGAATCGTTTGTGCTGATGAATTCGAATTTGTTTGAGGTGCTCTTTTTAGAAAAAGGCGTTAAACTGACCATTTGGCTGTAAATCAGTTTTTTGCTAATTTTCCAACTGCAGTTTTTCATTCAGATAATTATACTTAGCAAGTTTAACAACAGCTTAGTTATAAATTATTTAATATTTTTTCGGGAAACTGAATCATAGCTCTGTTTGTTAAGTTGGCAAACTAAATTATTATAATTCTTATACTTGCCAAAAAAAAACTTATCATTTTTTATTATTTAAGATAATTGATTTATTTTTTATTCATAATTGTTTATCATTTCTTATAGCTATCATTATATTTGTTAATAATCATCAATAACTATTAGCAATCGCTGCTTTCATTAATATTCATCTAATTACTACTATTACTATTTTATGCTGTGAACATTTCACAAAGTTGACTTGTATTACTACTTAGTAATATGAGCGCGGTACTTGGCTATCTCACTACGATAAACTAATTATTGCACTCGCTACTCACTGTAAAGGAAGGACAACTCCTGCATATGATTCAATTAAAATTATCATAGGAACGGTTAGCAGTGCCAACCCGAATGAATGCTAACCAATTCGGATGAACGTCCAATCTGAATGAATTCGCACCATAGGAACATTTCTACTGAGCTCGATCAATTTCAAACACACTAGAGCGGTCCATGACTCGTTATGTATGGCCTAAAGAGTAATAGTTGTTGATAGAATATGTTGTGCACGTACTGCCAGCTGTCACACTGCTAACTCAACACTGTAAGAGGTTGAATGAGGGCAAGTTTCCACAGCTGAGATGGGTCCATACTATGCAACTCTATTACAATATTGCACCAGTTAATAATAATATAAGTCTGTAGTCATAGAGTATACATAAATCTTTCAATAAGGACCTGACAAAAACCTGAATCTGATTTGTTCTAGTGTTATTCAATGCTACAGTATCAAAGTTTTGATTATCATTGTTTGAAGTGGAACCAAAAGCCAACCAACCAAAAAGTTTGCTCAAAATTACAAATTTGAATTACGTAAATTATAAAAAATGCAAAGTTTTTGATTTTAGCTGGTTTAAAACAACCAAACACTGTAAAGAAAAATGTGCTTTGTCGTTCAACAATATACTTACAAAACTAAATAAAAAATGATTATTAGTTCAATTCTTTGACAATTATTGAAAAGCTAGATCAAATGAAAACATCAACTTTTAGAGCCTAAAAATTGGCTATTACTAATTCTTCCAATTATAGCACTTCTACTTAATTATGGGAACCAGAAAATTTTATCATTAAAGTACACCAAAAAGAGAAAAACCAGAAATGGATGTTTTCTGACTGTAGTGCTGACTGCACCAAATAAATGTTTGGCCACTTATGGCTCTACTACAGAACTAAGTTATCCAGTATCTCTTACTATTGCAGATCTCCATGACAAATGAAACTCGTCAGCTGTTGAGCAGAAGCACGTTCGTCATACCAAACAATGCCCAAGTGGTGTGGGATGTTCTAATTAGGTGTCCTGTTAATGCTGAGAAACTGCAAACCAGTCCAATGGTTACTCTTTCAAGTTCATTTGTAACAGAACAGAGTAACACAGCAAGTACTAGTACTATCGGCACTGCAAGTTTTGCAGAGGCTGATCAATCAAGGCCTTCCAAGCCAAGGCCATCCAACCCAGGACCTTCCATTTCAGGGCCTTCCAATTCAGGGCCTTCCAGTCCAGGACCTTCCAATTCCGAACCCTGCAAGCCAGGACCATCTAACATAGTACCTAACCAGTCATTATATTTACGGTCAGAAACACCAACAACACAACCCAAAACTGCTCCAAAACGTTCACTTCAAGATCCATGTTCTCCATGTTCTAAAGTGTATAAGAAGCAGAAACCTGCTGAATTGACTCTCACAGATTGGACTGAAAGTGATGAAAAGAAACTGCTAGATGAACTTAACATAAAGGTAATGGATAGTCCTGATCAAGGAATCAGCCAAAACACACTAGAAGAAATGACAAGTGAGCAAAGTGCTGACTGTAGTATGACAGCTGCAGAAGTTGACAAAGAAAAATATTTCCCTTGCCAGGGCAATTATTCACCCGGTGACCTAAACGAAACTGATTACCAACTATCAAGCCAATTCGCAACAATAAGTGATCTGGAGCTTACCCGGGAGGAGCAAGAGTTACTGGGGTACATGGACAGGAATGATGAAGACAACACTGATGACATTAACTTGGGAGATAGAGATAAAACAATGCAATAGGAAAGAACATAATATTGGAATCTTAGAGACTCATCAGGTCCAAAAATTGTGAAGCAAAGCTAGTTTAGGAAGCATAACTGATTTTACTGTCACTTCAAGTTGATTGAAATTGCGTTAAAATTTATCAGTTTTGGAAATTAACATCAAGTCAGACATAAATAAAATGCTGTTTTGCCAGTAGTTCTGTGCAAAAATCTAAAAAGTCAACGCATTTCTACATCTGCATGCAAATAATAATGTTCTCAACAGAGAAAAGTAAATCAAAAACACTAAATAGCTGACAAGATATAATTAAATTAATGTGCACGAGTTGCATTCGATTATCATATTTTCTCTTTGGACAAAATGAAATTATCATAGAATTCCCATGAGAATCAAGAAAAATGTATCGAGTTTGTGATGTTTAACAGAATGTATATGGTAGGCATCAGCCCTAAAAGCCTTGGTTCTCTTAATCACCAGTTGAGTCTGTGCAATCTGGTGATAGCGCAAAGTCTCCAAATTGTTGCAATGCTTTTGTTATCCCACTTTGCTTTTCTGCCATTTGGTGAAGTGCTACTAAAAGAAAGGTATCCTTTGGCATGGAGAATCACCAAAATGGTGAGTTGGCAAACTTCCATAAATAAGTTTTCGGGATCCAAATTTTTAAATATACAAAATTGTTTGTTCTTGCGTTCCTTTGCTCCTTGCAGGCACATGAATTACTTCATCAACTTAGCTCTGTAGATAGTCGATAGGAACTCTTTGAACTCAACCATGTATTGCGACAGGAAGAGGGAATGGCTAAAAACACAAATTGTTCCATCTGCTTGCTGTTGAGATAAAAAAAAATGGAATTGCTTTGTGGAACTCAAGCTAATAAGTATTCCAGTGCTAATAACAAAATCCTCAAGTAAGTCTTTTCATTTTCAACCAATGCCTAAATATTTCTGAAGAGAGAGCGAGTGAGATGCCAGTAAATTGTACAAAATAAAATGACGTTTGTGGCTTTAATCATTCAGTTTTAGTTTATGTACTCGGGGATGTTTTGGCGAGACTGCTGTGCAGAAAGTATGCTGTGGCATCAAACTTGTAAGTGTCTCAACTAAATTTATTACAAAAAGTTTCACAGCTTACAAAGGAAAATAATTACAATTATTAATATCAACATCGCCAGTTTCGGTTAAAGTATGACTGCATTGGATATTTCTTAGTGATTTTATAAATATTCAGGTCAAAAGCTGTAGATTGGTGTTCTGAACATTTTTGTAGGCCCATTCAGTTGTGTTTCAGAAGTTTGTCCAAAACCATTGACCTCAAAAGCTCAACATCATCTTCAGGTTGTGGTGTTAATCAGTTATAGTAAATTGTATGCAGTTATATCAATCTGATTGGGCAATAAGCTTAATCTTTCTTCTACTGAAGGCCATTGCAGCAGGAATAAAGAATCCCAATAAACATACCCATCAACATTTCGTTCTAAGATTTACTGATATGCTTTACTATTGTAATGGAGCTGCATAGCGTGGCCGCTATAACTGTGGTAGTAATGTGCACCTACCATAAGTGACACTTGCAGCTGTTGGCTAAATCTAAACTGATACATTTTCATTGACTCCAAAATAAGTCATCTGGGATGCACCAGCAAGCTTTGGATCCAGCCTGTTGATAGCATTACTAGCAGTGGCTAGTGTGTCTACACAAGTGAAGATGAGATAGGAACATCCCTCAGCTAGTAGAAACTACCTCGCTGTGATTGGATGATTTGAATTGTGCTAAAAACTCGATTATAAATAAGAGTATTCGCATTTTCTGCTTGAATATTGCACTAAAAAGAATCAGAATGACAATAAAAATTATCGATAAATAATCACTTTGTTTGGAATTAATAGGACAGCAAAAAGCGGCTCACCGAGTACAAAAAGTAATCCTCAAGTGTTTATTTATATTGTTCGAAGGTCACAAATGAAACTGAACACCAAATAAATTATAATGGGAGAGTTGGTTTTTTTGTTCTTGGTAGACCGGTTTTATATCCTTAAAAAAATAATTGAAAACTGTTGCAGCCAACCAAAGTTTAATAAACTGAAGAGCAGTTTTACAAACTATTCCAGTTTGCTGCGGTTAAATTTTTATTTTCCTGATTGTTTAGAAAATTTGGAGTAGTTTTCTTTATGATTTGTTTGGTAAACTATAACATTTCATTGAATAACTTTGATGTTCTAAAGTAATCCTCCATTCCATTACAAACACCTATTCTTTTTTTGTACTTTGTTTGACGAAACAGGTCATGCATACTCTTAATGCCTCTGCTTATTTCTGTTATCTTTGTTTCTATATTACTGTTACACCGGGTTAATTTAAGCCAATGAAATGACTGTATTTTTCAATTGCTCATTTGCATAACTTGGCACTATCAGCTTTACAAATATAGCTGCGCTGTGATTGTGTGGGCATTGCTGTTTGTGCCCTCTAGTGGTGAAGTTGGAATAGCAATCTATTGTATTGTGTTGTAGCAATTCACTGTGATTTAGTTCTGTATAGGCAAACTCACTTACATATCCGTAACTCTACACCAGGGCTGCCCAAATGCTTCACAAAAATAGCCAAAATCTACAATCGCTGTCAAACTGATGGACAAATTTAGCTCATGGTCCAGTTTACGGCTATGTGTGGTTGGTGGAGTATTTAGAGTGCTACGGTGTTCAGAAGAAAAGTACATTGTAATTTGACAATATACATAAAATGTATACATCGAAACATAAATTTATGTAAATCTCTATTAGTAATGAAAACTATCAAGTAGCTGTTATCATATACTAGGTTTCTATATCGTTAAAAAATATCGCCAAATTTCTGTGGTTTGCTACCACAAATAATTGGCCACAAGGGCATATATTTCCACGACTCAAAATTTATTGCTGTTGGTTAAACCACGCCTACAGAGACAGTCAGTGTGCTGCTAAGTGCAGTTTAGCAGACTAGCGTTGCAGGCTGTTTTTATTATTTTTTTCTTATATTGTGGAATAGACATATGAAAAAAATATCACAAAGTTTTTGGCTAGCTAGGGAACCTGTGTGGTGACAAAAGATTTTAATAGCACACTGGTTATAATTCAATAAAATAAAATAATATTATTCATCATTATTAGTTAGTACTAAATAATAAAAAAGAACCAAGTGAATATTTGCAAAAAAAGTTCTACCATTTGTTTTTAATTACTGCAACAATTAATTACCAGCAGCTAAGACTAGTTCGTTTCAAACCAGTTGTATTGTTTCATAAATTCAAAGTGTAATAAACCAGAAACGATCCACATTAATTAAATATAAACACACACACAAGGTAACGATGCCGTGCGGTTACAATGGATAATTTGTGACTTTCCATTTTATTACGCATGCCTTGTTTTAACGCCTTTGGAGACAACAGCATTTCCAATAACAATAAACATCTAGAGTTTGGCTTATCACCAATTTTTTCACATTCAGAGAGCGACAAATGTTTTTCGACAAGTCTCACAACAAATTTATTGACAATGGTAGTTCCAACAGGAATTTCCCTTTATCGCCGGTAGTATCGCCAATTTGTCATTATGTGGAAACATAGTAATATACAGATGCAAATAGCAATACAGCTGTATATACATGTATGTATATAATTAATGATTTTAGAGTGTTAGTTATGTATTTTCTATAAATCTATTTCATGTAGTATTAATGTCCTCATACCTCAATCTAGGTACAAAATTTCTTCTTTCCCGCCATCACTGTATCAATAACAGTATTTGTAGCTTAAACACAGCATACCCTCAATCGTTATGATGAGTGCTCTGGGTTGACAGATGATCTGAGGGTGACCTTGTTGTCTCCACTTTGGAGAACATAGACTCACATTGGTAGGTAGAACAAAAGAAGGTCAACTGTTTCTAGCAAAGCCAGTTGTTCCTGGACACCTTTCAATAGAAACATGCCCTGACCAATAGGAAACAGGATTTGTTAGCTCCAATTCTGCAGCATTTGCTTGGATGTCATACAAACATAAATGCACTATGTGTACATATATTCAAGTAGTTTATTCATTCAGCCAATCTCTGCACTCCCATTCACTGAGGCATTCATATGGTGGCTCACAAATGGAATGGTGGCACTAATGCTTTCAAACTCCTGAAACCGATATATGAATTCAATCTAGAACATATTTCTAGAGGAATAAAAACAATACCATGTGCTCATCAACAATTTCATGTGCATTCAGAAACAACAGAAACTCTGGTTGCAGCTTACATAGCCTAGCTAACACGGTGCCATTGCGGTGAGAACTGACTTCATCACGTGTTAGCAGATCCATATGCTCAGTGTCATAGTTTTTCAATAAATTTTATAGCTGCAAATGTAAACGTGCTGACTTTGCTTTCATAATGTTTATCAGTTTTATTGAGAGTATCATGACAATTTTATAGTTGTTGTCGGGTTTAGCTAACAGAACCTATTGATAAATAAATAATACAGTGAAGTTCCAGTAAATGGGGCTCTTTCATTGTACCAACAAGCCTATACATCCATCCTTGTATGGCCAATGCACCAGCCATTGCAACTTAAACAATTCCGTTGGGACCCTGTTTGAGAACTACCAGAGTTTGCATCAATGGCTCCAATACTACCAACCCTTTGTTCTTGTCTTACACCCAATAAAGGTGAGAAATGCCTCTCTAAATGATTGATTAATGAAAAATCTAATAAAGATAGCCAACTGTGCCAAACGCCTGACATCAGCTGACTTAAGAATTCACTTATTGCGATCCAAGGAGCCACAACTTTAGCTGCTTGGGCCACTTTATGCCTCGGGGCCACAGTCTGGGCAGCTCTGCTAACAACATATTTAAGAAACAGCGCTAAAGGTGCTGAAGATATATAGTCTTACAAAGTAGTTGCATGAACAGGACTCACAGATGAGGCACTCAGGTTGGAATCCTAAGTCATCCACACCATCATTGCAGCAATGAATGCATAAGATGCTGGACAGAAGTTCACTGCATCACAAGAGAACAACAGTGAATGGATATGAATGTAATCATTTGTTTTTGTCTTCTCTTACGATTACAGGTTCCTATGAATGCGGTATCGAGCCCCCATCTGAGGTTGTTAAATCAGGGATTACTGGTATACATGGAGACATGTGCATTGCGTTATTCAGCAACAGAGCTGTATTAGATTCAATTATAGCATGATAAGACCATTCAACTGCGCTTTCTGATGAGACAGACTTAGTCAATGTTTGTGAGAGATCAAGATGAGTTTTCTCTACTTGGGAGTGGAAAGTACCCAGCCACATGCAGGTTGTTCTACTATATCAGTGATTTGACATTCCAGCTCATAGAGTGCACATAATCCTGGATCTGGGGGTTCGATTCCCAGCACGGTTATCTGTGAGCAAGATATTTGGCTTCCTATGCTCTGCCTGGTCGGATATGGGCATAAAAATTACGTGGTCCCTAGTTTGATTGCACCCTCCATAATAACTATGGAGTCATGTTAGTAAAAGATCCCCCTCTGCCTTTTCGGAAGAGTAGCCGGTAACAGCGGGCATGGGTATAGGGTGCTGCTCACACAAGCTCCAAGCTTATGAGACCCGTCTTTAGGGTTGCCCACCAGGCACAGCTCAGAAAACAAAACAAAACAATTGCAAGGAGTGATGGCAGAAGTCTTGAAAGAAAAATACAAGTAAAAGAACAAGTTGGCTAGTCACAACTACTGCAGTTTCTTACATCAGGATTTTTTCTGTAGAAGTTTGATTGTGAAAAGTTTTTTTGCCCGATGATAGACCTTCCTTGTTATCTGTAATCATGTTCAAACTCCTTTGACTGATCATAACAATTTTTTTTTCATCACTAAATCCCAATGAATTGCATTCTGCATTAGTTAGCTAATTACCACATTCATCCGATGGACACAGGTGCCTCTATCAGGACAAGGGGGGGGGGGGGGAGGTGGTACATACAAAATTTTAGGGTTTCTATTTAATTCAAAGCCTGTAAATTTCAGGTTATACAAATAAAAGCAGGAAAAGCATTCTAACACCAACAGGGCAATAAAAGAATGGACTGAATCTGCAGAAAGTTACATTCCGATTGCTAAAAAGTATAACCCCATTGCTGAAGAAGTATTGATCTATTCAGATGCATTTAGGTGCAAAATCCGTGTTTTTGACATTTAACTTGATTTGTGTTTAAAATCCTTGCAATATATGAAAGTACCTAAGTAGGTCCTGAATCGGTATGGTAAAGTTGTGTTAGAGAGTACTAGAGAGTTGATGTTTACTAAAAACAGTAATGGCTTGTGACATAAAACAGCAGAAAATGATTTTCATCTCCAGCTGCCAGAGTTGCGTTGCTGCATGTAACATTTGGGAGGGAATCACTTACGCAATGGATGTTATTGAACTCGAGTTCTGACTTACGCCGAGCAAAAGTTTTGTTAAACTGCTTCTTGCACTCTTATTGCACCAACACATACAACAACACAACCATTTTATACCTTTCCCATTAGCTATTGATCTCACCATTTATCAATCGCTAGTCAAAATCAATGATCTCTTCAATGGTGGTTGTACAACCATGTATATATCAGGGGTGGGCCCAAATGAAAAAAATATAACTCTAAAATTAAACTGGCTCAAGAAAACCTACTCTAAAGTTAACCAGAGTGCACCAAATAACCTACGAGTGGAGTAGAGTAGAGTTATTTATTCTTTTATCAGGGACGAGCAGAGTTTTTTAGAGCAGAGCATCTGCAAGAGTAGTAAGAGTGAGAGTAGTAAGAGTAGTAAGAGTAACAGTAGTAAGAGTAAGAGTAGTAAGGGTAGTAAGAGTAGCACTGACGTGCAAGAGAGTAGAGTAGAGTGGAGTAGAGTAGAGTAGAGTCTAACAAATGCCAGAGTGCAGTAGAACAGTCAGCTCAACTAACGAGTTGACACAAAATCATCAAAGAAAAATATCATGATGAATAATGTCTTACAATCATGTCTTCTACTCCCCAATCAGAAGACAACTTCGTATGAAATCATTAAAAGACTTTCGTCAACACAATTAATTACTTTCAATTAATTATCTTCTTTTTCCCTATTGTATTTTCAACTGATGATCCGCCATCAACCTACAGTTGATCCTTCCCTCCATAATAACATGACCATATCCTATGGTTTCAGCATTGTCCTAGGGGCTAGGACAGCGTTATTTGTACGGCTCAGTTCAATCATTTAAAATTGTACATACATGTGCACAAACACATATTTTTTCAGTGTTGCAAGTACCTGTACATGGCTGTACAGAATATTGTTGAGAATCCTCTAAAATACCACCGCTGTTACTACTGTTACTACTGTACTACTGTTACTACTGTTGCTACTGTTACTACCGCTACTACTGTTACTACTGTAACTACTGTTGCTAGTGTTACTAGTGTTACTACTGGTACTACTGTTACTACTGTTACTACTGTTACTACTGTTACTACTGTTACTACTGTTACTACTGTTACTACTGTTACCACTGTTACCACTGTTACCACTGTTACCACTGTTACCACTGTTACTACTGTTACTACTGTTACTACTGTTACTATTGTTACTAGTGTTACTAGTGTTACTAGTGTTACTACTGTTACTACTGTTACTACTGTTACTACTGTTACTAGTGCCCAATGTACAAATGTCAAGTGTGATGAACACTTTCAATCAAACCAAAAACCTAAAAGTTATAAAGATAGGCTATATAATATAGTTTATCCATCCACATCTATTCAGAGATTAGTCTAAACAAAAGTGTTTACGCTAAAAATAAATACCCAGTCAAATTGTCAACTCCAACTATAAGAATTAAAAACACCACTATCAAACCCAAGTATAATTTTTAAAATGGAACTAAATATACTAAACATTGAAATACATTTATCTTAGCTTGGTATGCATTTATGACCGATCCTCTCATCCACTTAAATTCAATAGTTCAGCTCCATTCGCCTTGGATGAAGGACTGAAATTTTGTCAATAGTCTTTTGACTATCAATTTCGTGGTCACAGTGAATGTGTATTAGAGCTAGTACATCTAGCCTTTGGCTGCTTTGTGTTCTGCATAAATAATTGTCAAGTCTTCTGATGGTGCAGAATGATCTCTCACATTGGCATTACGTGACAGGCAGTGTGGCAGTAATGGCGAGCAGTGTGTTAATATTAGGAAAAATTTCGTCATCACAATAATCCAACATCTTAGTGATGCTCTTCTCACCAGTTTTGGATAAATGCAACTCTTCAACCTTGTACCTCCACGGGCCTACCTCAGTTTCTAATAGTTCAAGAAAGGGAAGGTCCTGTTTATATTGCCCAGACAGCTGCGATAGCAGCGGCGCTGTCAGTTGACCTCCAGGCATGAGCGAAAGTATGCTGCTAGCTACTTGAGACAGTCATGAGAAAAAAACCAAGGTTAAAGGACCTATTACTAAATGTTTTGAGTAACACAGATCTGCATATTTTAATTTTACAAAGAAATAATATAGATTAGAAGTATTTTTCGAATTATCTTGATTACCTTCGAATTGAGTCTCAAGCTCGAAGATGAGATATTGTTGTTGTAATAACAATAATATAATAGTAATAATATAATAATGATAATAATAACAATAACAATAACAATAACAATAACAATAAGAATAACAATAACAATAACGATAACGATAACGATAACGATAAAAATAACAATAACAATAACAACAACAATAACAATAACAACAACAATAACAATAACAACAACAATAACAACAACAATAACGACGACAATAACGACGACAATAACGACGACAATAACGACGACAATAACAACGACAATAACGACGACGGCGACAATGGCGACGACGGCGACAACGGCGACGACGGCGACGATGACAATAACAATAACAATATAATCCTTATTATTTACACACTTTAAAATCATTAAACCACAATGAACAGATACAAAAAAATCATAATCGCATTAATAAAAATTTTAATGATATAAAATTCATAACAAGCAAATAAATAATTGTTGTTATTATTGCTGATTATCATTACTTTTTTTAATTGAATTATTATTAATTAATCTTGTTATTATAAAAATTTTAATTTATTATTACAATAAGAAATTAAATTAATAATTCAATTAAAAAAATAATAATAACTAATACTGTTAGGGACGCCAATACGAACAATTGCCACTACGTAACACTACCTACCATTTACTAGTTCTATGCTTACACTCTAACGCAGTTCAGTCTATGTATTATTATTATTATTATTATTTTCTGTAACACACAAGTATATATGTTAGCCACGTGCAATTATTCATGCGATACTCTAAATACCACCTACTACGTTTCATTGGCACACTCTAGCCAATTGTTTGTGCGAGGTGTGGCCTCCTTTGTGTACCACTTTTTGTTAGATAACCATATGCATAAATATGGATGTTTGTACGAATAAAATCAGAGCAACCCTGACTCTCAGATGATTGTTAACTACTACTCAGACTATAGTAGGTAGCACAAACAAGAGCACAGAATACAGACTACAGCTTGCACTACCGACTATCAGTGTAGTAAGGAACTTGGTAGAAAGCAATCGGTCAATTCGATCCTTGCTGCGTATTCTCGCTAGTCGATGTACGGTGCCAAGCATTTCTAACTCACCCGATATTCGGCACAGACAAGTTGACCCTTGTTTGCACCGACTGACTCACAGAAAGGGCCGAACAGCCACTTCCAGTTGCATTTGTGATTGTGGGGAGTTGTACAGGTGTACGAACTACCGCAGCAACCAAAATCCTGTACAATACTAACAATTATTTATTTACCTGTAATGAATTTTATATTATTATTTTTACTTAATTTTATTGTTATATTATATTAAATTCTTATTATTATTTATTATTTTTATTTCTAATTGAAAAATAACTAAAACAGTTATTATTAGTCTAGTTTTAATACCAAGACTAATACTATTACTATACTATGTGGGTCCAAGTTCAACATCTTCATCATCATGCAAAGCAGGCTCATCTTATTTCTGGCTTTCGTTTTGGATCTTTCTGGCTTTCGTCTTTTAAAGTTCTCTTGAGTCTAAACCGCAAATTACATTGCATTCGTGCAGAACATAATGGACTGTGCTCTAGAAAATGTTTTGTGATTGAAGAATTTATTAGAAGTTTTATAGAAAAAGTCTAAGAACACAGGCCAACCAGTCTTTTTAGTGGGAGGTTATAAAAGTGTTCACTTGAAAATGCTGGTCAAACTTACAGTAGAACATAACTCCTGCTGGATCACGGTTTTACTATGTAAAATGGAAATGGCACAAAAAACAATTTTTGATCTACCAGCGACCCCCTGGTGACGCCTATGTGTAGAGTTGAATATGGTACGTAAGATATAAGAATGGAGTAAAAAAGAGTTCATGTATTTTGGAGTAGAATGGAGTGGAGTTGGAGCCAATCAAGAGACAAGTAAGAGTTACTCTCTTCAAAGTTACACTGGCAAGAGTAGAGTGAACGTTTGTGGTACCCTGTTTCGAGTATAACTTGAGTGCAAATCAAAAAACTCGAGTTGCTCACCACTGGTATATACATTTGAGTTCTCTATAGACTGTATTCCATAAACTACACCCTGAATAAGTCTTTGTGAACAATAGCTATGTAAGTAAGGTGGTCTTGGGAAATTTTGAGAGATTTATTACGGGATTGTATTCTCATCATCCAATGGTTTGAGCAAAAACCTATAAGCTGTCCTGTATTTGGTATGTAATGGTACTTGGTATGTAATGGTATTTGGTATTTGGTATGTAATGGTACTTGGTATGTGATGGTACTTGGTATTTGGTAAGTAATGGTACTTGGTATTTGGTATGTAACGGTACTTGGTATTTGGTATGTAATGGTACTTGGTATTTGGTATGTAACGGTACTTGGTATGTAATGGTACTTGGTACTTGGTATGTAATGGTACTTGGTACTTGGTATGTAATGGTACCTGGTACTTGGTATGTAATGGGACTTTGTAGTTGGTATGTAATAGTACTTGGTATTTGGTATGTAACGGTACTTGGTATGTAACGGTACTTGGTACTTGGTATCTAATGGTACTTGGTACTTGGTATGTAACGGTACTTGGTATGTAATGGTACTTGGTATTTGGTATGTAACTGTACTTGGTATGTAATGGTACTTGGTATTTGGTATGTAACGGTACTTGGTATGTAATGGTACTTGGTATTTGGTATGTAATGGTACTTGGTATTTGGTATGTAATAGTACTTGCTCGCGATATGAACAGCCTAGCTACTGCTTCAAGCTGGTGTGTTTTATATTTTTGCTTTCACTCATGTTTTTATTATCTTCCAGATGAGACAAGCTTACAATCACTTGTACTTATACGCAATCACTGCTTGTTGCACTAAGCTTCAGTGACTCAGCCTTGACCTCAGGCATCTGCTTAGACCATTGTAGCGCAAGAATCAACCCAGCTGATGAGTGCGATGGGCTGACAACACCTAAAACTACGACATTGATATTGTACACAGTGCCTAGTGAAAGGACTCTGTACCCACAGCTCAGGCCACCCTCGAGATAAATAAATAGCGGGTGTGGTTTTTGTAGTACGAATAACTACTTCCAGTTCTTACATTAGTATACAATTCATTTGGGCAGCAACTGATATGATTTGTTTTCAGTCTGCATTAACCAAATATTATGGAAATGGCCACCCACCCAACATTTGCATGGCTCTCATTAGGCGTGTTCGGTGTCTCAACGCGTTGGTTTGAGAAAGTTTGATCAACGCGTTTATCCCTCGAACGATAACTTGAAAGAGTAGGCGAGTGCGTACAATTTACAAATTTGTGCAAGAGTTGTCCCCTTTTTTTGTGTCTTCAGTGATAAATATAGACCCGCAATCATAAGTTTGTTAGCCTAAATTTTTGGGTAGCTGTTCATTGCAAGATTTTTTTTGCCCTAACAACAACTGAATCATCTGCTATTTATACAAAGTGTTATTAAAACTCAGCAAGCCACCAAGTACAAATTGTATTGTTATTGATGGTGATAAGAATAATAATGACAATGATGAATAATAATGACAGCAACAAGCAAAAACATGTATCATTAATTAATAATAATTAATAATGGTGTGCTGATGATTATTCACTGTCCTAAAATAATATATTTTATCAGACAAAGACAATAAGAATAAAATGAATGAAAGTTATATTATTATTATTATTGGCAATAGTAATAGCATTAATAATAGTGACAGTAGTAAAAATAATAATCAATCACATTAATAATAAGTAATAATACATCCATTAAAAACAAGAAAAAAAATCATAACTTTTGATAGCACGTTGTTGTTATAATGCCGCAAAAGGGTACAGTGCCGTAATTAGTGAGAAGACGACTCCTTTAGAAAACCAACGCGTCGACTTTTATAGGTGTTCGCTGGCCAACGTGCACTGTAAACTCGTTGACAAATGCAAAAATGAGCGTTGATGCACGTCGAAAAAAACTCGCTACAAACGGGCTGATAATCCCTCGACAAAAAACTGCCATTGAGGATTAAATGTAAACGTTGAGCACACCGAACCCGTCTATTATACTGCAATCAATTGCATTTACAGGTAATTTATTGAAATATGTGAGATGTTTGGTTGATACATGCTCAAGCATTCACCGAGAATGCCATAGAAATTTTTGTTAGATTGTTGACGTGTTATCAATTCAAATAGTCACATTACAGGGAATAGTTAACAGCTCAAAGCACAGAAATGCTGCCACGAAGAATGCCTTTAGACAGCAGCCTGGCTGGACCAGTGCCAAGAAAAGAGCAACGCTTCTCCTCCAGACAGGTGCTTCTATTTGTTTGCGTGAAAAGGTTGGTTATAACTCAATATGGGGAAGGGGTTCTTGGCCAGAAACAGAACTCATACACTCTGTAAATAATAGCTGTTTGCCAGTTTTAGCTGCCCATGTCCTTGAAATAAAAACTGAGCTGTATAGTGTGTGAACCAATAGTCGTTTCAAGTTTGTTTACTCTTTAAAGGCCATGACCTCTCCATTGAGCTAAATTGACTACTGAAGATAATTAAAAGCCAAGTTGTGGTTGTTTTTAAGTTTGCTTCATGCTCTTCACATTGTAGTACATAATAAGTTTTATTTAGCTTTCATTATTTATTACTTCATATCCGTATTTAGAGTAAGAGTTTCACTGATCTCTTATCGCCCATTTAACAGCTGTGATGTCAAACATGATTGCTTGTTTTATAATCAACGTGTTTTTTGAGCTACGTTAAAGCGTGGCTACACAGGCCGGTGTTTGGTATTGGAAGGTCTTGCGATGGGCATGCGGGACATATCGGCACTTGGTGAGACTTGTTTATGAGCCTAACTAGCATGTTGGTTTATGCCTGATGCCAAAGGCAATTCGGCTCATAAAATAGTGATAACTGATAATTTCAACAATACCGCACATATTTATAATAATAATAATTTATTAATGAGTACCACAATAGAACAAATGATGAATAATAACAATGTCCTGAAGATTCAATAATAAATATTGTAAAGGATTTCTGCGTAGTTGGCAACAGAACCTTTACCGACAAGCGTTTGGGGATAGCTGTGTACCGTTCAGAGTACACGAGTGCACTAGAGCAATTAGTGATACCGTAGCTTCTCAGTGACAAGGCAATGATCCGTCATACAAGACTACTAACCCGATAGTAGTAACTCCGATGTGTACCGTAATGATCAGTCTATATCTCTATTGATCCGGAGACTTCCTGTTCTCTATCGGCTGAGATCTGTTTGACTACGCACAGATACGATTTCACTTTGTATTTAAAAATTAATTGCAAGCACGTGTATGGGTCACAATAACGTGTTAGGCAGTTTCGTGATAATGTCCAAGAGTGTATAGTAATATCTAGGAACGTGTTATCGACAATGTAATATTGTAGGCAAGGCAATGACAGTATGAGAAGAGTTGTAGATTTATCAATAATAATGTATTGAACGAGAAGTTACGAAACCTGACAAACAAGAGAAGTTCCAAAGTGTACAATAGCTGACAATATTACATCCCACTAATAATCCAGTCCAGTCTATAAGAATACATGACGTTAACCCTAACGTATCATGTTGCATTCACAACACGACTACTACTAACTCTTACTAGTGGACGCCCTACCTTTCTATTTATACAAAATGCCAACAGTTGAAAATCAAGGAATATAATTGGTTAACAAAGTATAATATGATTGGTGGATGCAAAAAAGGCGCATTGCTAACTAGAAATAATAGTGCCAAAACATACACATATATGATATAAAGACAAGCTGGTGCTTCTCCGCCAGGTTAAACATTAATAATTAACTAAGTAAATGAGTCAAGATGTCTACCGGAACTGTAGCTTGGCTTCCTTGGCTTGGTCTTTACTGCTGCGACTTCCTCGGCTGTAAGAACGGAGGCTCTTTTGGTTGCTAGGCTCCTAAGGTAAACATCTGCTTCTTATGGGTAGGGCCACTCTGGCTCATCTGTCCACGCACTGTCACTCGTACAATTCTATTACAATATAACGAAAAAACTCATTATCAGTAATGTTTTCATGGTGAACAACAAAACCATACATCGCAGCGAAGTTGTTTTTTGATTATTGTTATTGCTGTAATAATATCGGGGAAGCAAATAATTCTTTCTCGAAAATTAAACAAGCAAAATCGTGCGCTTTGTACTGTGTGATTGGGTAGTTCAATGGCAGCTCACCGACATGCTCTAATTCATTGGCACCCTACATTGACCTGTTTAGCCACCTGCACATCATTACAATTCATCATATAGGTACATTGGCACCAAAAATCAATGCTGTGTAGCCACACTTTAAGTTTGCTCGAAAAAATTAGGCCTTGGTTCATACATGCCATGAAGATCAAACTGTTTGAAAGCTCATTAAAAACTATTTCATCTCCCATATCATCTAATCAACAGTTTTGTAAATATTTCTTAAAACGTTAGATTAGCATTGGAAAATTTTATCACAGTATGTTATTGGTCAATCCAAAAACACATAAAAATTTTTACTGAGCTAGCTCATATATAAATTAAAGGTAAGAGAAAATGATGTAAATATGCACTTGTTAGAATTAGTAATGTAGCGGATTTTAGCGTTCGGGCTATTTCTCAACTAGCGTTGTCACCTGGCAAACTGCTGTCTGCCGGCACAAAAAGACAGTCAGCTTCACTAGGCGTGACAATAGACAGTCAACCTCTCCCCAGAGGTGACCTTGTGCCGGGATGGCACTTGCAACTAGTTGTAAAGGAGAGCCCTTGACTTTAACAACTGTAATGAGCCCTGGGCTCAGACATACACTCAGTGCTTTGAGTAGTATAAGCATTTATTCTTATGCAGAATAAAAGGTGGCAAAACAACAATGACATGTAATGAAATGCGTTAATGTACTGCAATGAATTGAAAGAACTCTGCCTGTTATAGACAGAATTATAGGAAATGACAAGAAATGTTTGGCCTAGTTGGCCAAACACTCCAATCACACATAGGAAATACAAGCGTTAACCAACAACAGAATATGTAAAAATACTAACCAACTATAAGCCAATAATTATGTTAAAGGAAACTGGTGCCCAGAAGTAAGGGGCGGAGTCTATGGGCATTCCAGCCAGTAATAGCTGAGTATTCCTCTCTCCTATAGTTTGTGCTCCTTTACGGCCTTTGATCGTGGTTTCTTTACGTCTAAGGATGGTAATCACCCGGATTAAGGTCCTAAAGATCCTTAGGCTATGTTTATTTTTGCAGGCCATGGCAGCCATCTTGGTACAGGCCCAGGATAGCTACCCAGTCCTGGGGTAGTAATGATGCAGGGCCGGAATAGGCTTATACAGGGTCGTTATAGCAATAGATGTCTATTCTATCGCTATTGTAGCTATTGATGTGATTGCAATCAATTGATGGCTTGTTGGATTGCTCAATTAGGGTTGTCTGATGCGTGCAGACTATCGGAGAGACCTTTGTCAAGTAGTGGTCACATGTGGTGACTGGTAAAAGCCACTACAGTCTTAGTTAGTAACATCTGTAATTGTGTGTCTGCTTTTTCTACCACAGGTTGCTTTAAATGAGCCATGGCTATGTGATACAGGTGTATATTTAATATACATATTATATACATAATATGTATATTATATGTGTCTATTTAACATTTATATTACTTGGATAATATAATTTACAATATATATTATACGTAACATTGTAGTGGATTTTGAAGGCTGAAACTCACTAGCTAAGGTTGGTAGCGTGCTGCCATTAGTTGTTAGTTTACCTGTTACAATAAGAGGGTCGGTGATGTACCGAATGAATACAAGACAGAGCATTTCTACTCTACGACCGGTTGGGAGTCCTCGGCTCAGACGCATAACTCAGTGCTATTGAGTACATATGCTTTTATTCCTCTGGAATAAAACGAGTTAGTAAAAGGCACATTACAACTGATAAATACAAGCGTTTTTCTGATTTCTATAGGCAATGCACAGAAAGTGAACAATCAATCACATAATAATGTTACAACATACACCAATGAATACGATTATATTAATACATAGCAAATAAGATAACCAGAAAGGGCTTAAAGAGAATAAACACCCTGTAGTAGTAGGTGGAGCTAGAGGCTCATGCACCAATCATAGTCAGTCTCTAGGTCCTTGGTCTTTGTAGCTTTGGTCCTTCATCTTTCGTAAGGGTTGCTGGTGGAAATCTCCGGTAAATGGCTCCCTGCTTCTCCCAGGCTACTTTTGGGTCCTCAGGCTACATTGCCTCACTTCCTGCCATCCCAGTGAGGTCAGTATAGCTGCATACAGGGTTGGTATAGCTGCATACAGGGTTGGTATAGGTGCATACAGGACCCGTATAGGTCGGCATAGCTCCTTACAGGGTCGGCATAGCTCCTTACAGGGTCGGTATAGCTCCATACGGGCTCGGCATAGCCCCTTACAGGGTCGGTATAGCTCCATACGGGCTCGGTATAGCTCCATACAGGGTCGGTCAATCCGGTATTGATGATTACAGTCGTTCTGGCCATCTAATGGCTATACTGAGGATGCCAGAATATGTATAGAGTGTTTGCGCAAGTGTAAGTGACATGAAAATCCACTACAATATGTATAATATATGTAATAAACTATCCATATAGACATATATTTCTCATTTGTCTCAGCCAGGAGTTCACCATAATTGAAAGCTTTCTTGTTCAGAAGACAATGCAAGAGGATTAGACATTGTCATTGCTAATTGGGGTTGTCTGCGTGTGACTAGATGATATATGTGTATCTGTATGTTGTAGGCTGGAGTCAAGTGCCTGTAACAAGAACATAACCAAAGTAAAAGAGTTTATTGAGCATTCTACTGAGGAATATATAGATTCTTATGCACTCTGTGATACTGAGCTAGAGCGAGTTCTGGAGAAGTATGGTGAGTTGTGTGTATGAGACGTGTATGAGAGCAGCCTAACTGAATCAGTTAATCAATACTAATTAGTACCAGCTTTGCTAGCTCCATGTATGAACAATGTGTAGTTGTAAATAATTTCTTTTATTTTCAAAACCATTCTTTGAAGAGGAAATATACGTAGCCTTTGACCTGTTTGTTCCCATAAATTCATATGATTGTAACATAAGGCATGTTTGTCCATTTCACATTTGTTGGGGAATTTGTTGGTGGCAATGCATGTAGCCAGCTAGTACGCAGCTATGAGGCACTCACACACTTCCTGCGCATTAGTCACTACAGGCGTGTTTGCAGCAGATGATGATTGCTAGCAAAGACCACTGCTAGGTAGATGACCAACGCTCCTCCTACAGGAGTAAAGCATTTGAGTACAAGCACATGATTGGACTATACCTGTTCAAGTTGTTGCCTGAGTGCAGAAATCAAAGTGTGGTCAGCCGTTTCCAGCCCTATTTTATATAAGGACAACTCCACTGGAGCCAAATTTCACAAATGGTCATATAAGTTATCATTGGCTGAAATAGTTTTTTTTCATTTATTCAATATTTGTAGCATAAAATGAATTTTTTCTTGCAGTAATACCTTTATGAACATCTTTTGTTTCAATCTAGCAAAAAAAATTATTTATTCAGTAGAATTTGGCAGTAAAATTTTGTTTAAAATCTTTAACCGTCACTGGAGCCCACACTGGAGCCAGGAATAAGCAAGGAGTCATCTCCCATTTGGATGAAGAACTCTATATTGATTGGTACCGTATATTGATAAGTTTGCCGATACGTTTACTAATGATTATGTGCCCTATAATTCGGAAACGTTCGTTTTCGTGACAGTGAGTTTACGTGACCTTTTTTAATGGTATACAGGGCGCGCAGTCGCGTTATTTACCATCCATATGGCAGACAACCGAAATGCCACTTGGTTTTGTGGCAAAAAACGATATAATAATAAAACTAGTGGAATGTTTGTTATTTACTTTACCTAGTATTTATTATTCATATATGTCTGACTGAATAACAAAAACTCCTTGTTGACTACTCTAAAGTGAACTATGAACAATGTGAAAAGTAGTATGCTCATCTTGAAAAAAAAATAATTGATTTCATCGGTACAAAAATAATTATTTTTTGTTGTTGGAATATTTATGTTATTATTATTTAAACTACCTTGAGATTATAATTCTATGAATACATTTCGGTTATTACTTATATCTAAAGTTGTTAGTTATTTATTCAAAGTTTGATATGAAAGTTGAAAAATATAAGAAAAACAGTTTATAATAATTCCTATTTTTTAATAATACAAGTGCTAATATAAACACTATATTTCGGTCCTTATTACTTAGCTTACATTTAAATGTTTTTGTTTAAAATTCCCAGTGGGCTAGGAGATATCTTGAGCTTTCAGATGAATGGTTGTTTTAAGCTGTAACTTGTTAATTTGCAGCGCTATTAGCTGTTGAAATTGAGCCTTTTCTCTATAAGTTATAGTGTAATAACTCAAGCATTTGGCTCCAGAGGGTCACGTGACAAGGGGAGTTGGCCACACTTTGATTTCTGCACTTAGGTTGTTGCTATTGATTAAAACAGTAGATGGATGAGTGCACATTGTATAGTGATTGGATGTACAATATGTTTCATAAATGTTATATTTTATAAAAGGCCACAAAATGGCCAAGAATAGTCAGATTGTAATGAATTTATTGTGATTTGAATTTTGCCTCGTTTACAATGAATTGCAGCTGGCACTAACTAGTGTCTATTATTGAGCAATGATCTACCAGTTTGGTGTTGGCTGCCAACAGTTAGTTGGTAGAGTACAGCTTCAATTGGGCAGTATAGGGCAGTACAGGGCAGTACAGGGCAGTACAGGGCAGTACAGGGCAGTACAGGGCAGTGCAGGGCAGTACAGGGCAGTACAGGGCAGTACAGGGCAGTACAGGGCAGTGCAGGGCAGTGCAGGGCAGTGCAGGGCAGTGCAGGGCAGTGCAGGGCAGTGCAGGGCAGTGCAGGGCAGTGCAGGGCAGTGCAGGGCAGTACAGGGCAGTACAGGGCAGTGCAGGGCAGTACAGGGCAGGTGCAGGGCAGTACAGGGCAGTACAGGGCAGTACAGGGCAGTACAGGGCAGTACAGGGCAGTACAGGGCAGTACAGGGCAGTGCAGGGCAGTGCAGGGCAGTACAGGGCAGTACAGGGCAGTACAGGGCAGTACAGGGCAGTACAGGGCAGTACAGGGCAGTACAGGGCAGAGCAGGGCAGTGCAGGGCAGTGCAGGGCAGTACAGGGCAGTACAGGGCAGTACAGGGCAGTATAGGGCGGTACAGGGCAGTGCAGGGCAGTGCAGGGCAGTGCAGGGCAGTACAGGGCAGTACAGGGCAGTACAGGGCAGTGCAGGGCAGTGCAGGGCAGTACAGGGCGGTATAGGGCGGTACAGGGCAGTACAGGGCAGTACAGGACAGTACAGGGCAGTACAGGGCAGTACAGGGCAGTACAGGGCAGTACAGGGCAGTACAGGGCAGTACAGGGCAGTACAGGGCAGTACAGGGCAGTACAGGGCAGTACAGGGCAGTACAGGGCAGTACAGGGCAGAGCAGGGCAGTGCAGGGCAGTACAGGGCAGAGCAGGGCAGTGCAGGGCAGTACAGGGCAGTATAGGGCAGTACAGGGCAGTACAGGCCAGTACAGGGCAGTATAGGGCAGTACAGGGCAGTACAGGGCAGGTGCTAAGCCCCTGTAATAACTGCCATAAGCTGTGTACTTTACACTATGACTGTGCTGGTGAGCATCCATACTTGTCTAGCACTAACTAGTTGGTAGAGTATAAAGGCTTACAGTGCCGGTAATCATTCAGCTTGACCAGCACTAGAGAATTAGTTGAGCATAATTGATTACAGGGCCAGCAGGCATTAAGACTGGCACAGCACTAATAAGTCATTGAGCATATGAATGAATCACCAGTTATAATGTAATGTAATAAAGTTAACTGGTCACCAACTGTGACCACTGCTTATCAAAAGTCACCTTGATAGTCTGTAGACATCAGGTAAGCCGTAGAAAGCAATTAACAAAAGCCCAGAATTAATCATGGTTAACCTAGTTGCCAAATTACATGCACTGGAGCCATTATTAATACTATACCGGCACAGGGTATTTACTACCCAGACCCTGGGCACCTATCCCGGGCCGGCGGCAAGATGGCTGACATAGTCAGAGAGAAAAAACTAGCCTAAGACCTTCTATTACCAGTATCCAGCAGTAGCCTAAGAGATGAAGCTAGCCTAAAACCTTCTATTACCAGTGTCCAGGAACTAACTACCCTCAAAAGTGCAGAACATAGGATCCAAGGCAAAGAAAGACCAAGAACCTGTGGAGAAATGAATACTTAACTATTACTAGCTAGAATGCCTATAGACTCCGCCTCTCACTTCTGGGCACCAACTACCTTCAATTCATTTCACTTACATTTCATTTGATGCTATATTTATGTATCATTTATTGGTGTGTTCATCTTATTCTTATCTGCGATTGGAGTGTTTGGCAAAGTAGGCCAAACATTTTCTGTCACTTCCTGTGACTCTGCCTATAAAAGCAGTGCTTTTGTATAGATCCTTGCATTACCTTGCAGTACTATCCTACAGTATTGTAGATTGTACTTGAATTTACCACATTTTTTATTCTGGAATGAATAAATGGTAGATCACTCGAAAGCACCGAGTATATGTCTGAGTCGAGGGCTCACCATAATTGATAGTGTGAATATTTTTCTTTATAACCGTTTGCTTGTGCCATCCTGGCATAGGTCTTCTCTGAGGGAAGTTGACTGCTTATTGTCAGGCCTAGGGAGGCTGACTGTCTTGTTGTTCCAGCAAGCAGCAGTTTGTACGGTGATAACGCCTAACAAGCAAGTAGTAACATATGAAAATCAACTACAGTAACATAAAATTCTACTACAATAAAGTTACAACAAACTGTTTTGCTTCTAATTATGCAGAATTCATGCTACGCAGCCATGGGCAATATGAAAACATACTGCAGTGTTTCTTCAAACACATATTCAATGCATCAAACGAGAGGACTATGATGGTGGTGTACAAGAGCATGATAACCCAGTTCTTTCTACCAAGAGATGGTAGACTTCAACAAGATGACTGGATAATGATGGTAGGTGTGGAATTTGTGACAACCAGTTGCAGAACAGAATGCACCAAGTATTGGGCGGGGCTTACAAACCAGAGTCCGTTGAGATATATTTACACTTATGTCGGCAAATGCTTTGTAAAATGGTGAATGGTTTGACCGGGTATGTTCTTTTGTGCCATTTATGGCTAAATTACCAAAAGTGGTTGTTTTGTTTAACAATAGGAGACAGGCTGGTTGTACGTGAGATCAAAAGCCAAATTTTTTTTACTTCACTTCACTTGCTAGATAGATAACCCTGTAGTGAAAGATCCAACTTTACTTGCTAGATAGCTAACACTGTAGTGAAAGATCCAACTTTACTTGCTAGATAGCTAACCCTGTGGTGAAAGATCCAACTTTACTTGCTAGATAGCTAACACTGTGGTAAAAGATCCAAAACTGTGCTTTTGTGCAGACAAAGAACGTTGTTTGCTTTGCACGGAAAAGTTGTTTTGTAATATATACAAGGATTTTTGCAAAAAAAATATTCAAAAATAATCAAATATTCAAACAACATTCTTTGCCCGAAAACGTAGTTTTTTTCCTGATATAGATTGATATCTGTTTGTTGCGGGAAAAATTGTTTTCGTGAGAAAATCATTTTAGGATATATGCAAAGATTTTTGCGCGAAGAAACTTTTTTTGTGCGAAAGTCTTCTTATAGATCATAAAGGAATTTTCGCGCGAGGTTAGTTAGTGCAACTTCAGCTATTTTCACCAAAAAAAAACATCCACTCCCACAACAGCTACTGAAAAAACAACATCTACTACAACTACTAGGAGGACTTTTAGCATCACGGTAAGAAATAATACATAATTATTACCACTAGTTGAATAACTTAACTAGTTGCGCTTTAAAAAGATGCACCCATAAGCCTACCTGGTTTGCTCTCAGAAGTACATAGTTTTGGTAGCTGACAAAATTACCTGTTGGAAAAAGTGCTAACAACCGATCTATAAGTACTTATTATCTCCTGTAGTTGCATAGGTTCTTTAGCATGGAAGAATTATATTAGTTTTTTTTACAGTTACAAGATTGGATATCTTTATCATCAACAGACAACCAATCCTCACTAATCCAAAAATTATCAAGATTGCAATGTTACGTAAGTTTTAAAACTTTTTGTTTATAGTCTTGTAATAGATATTATTGATGTAGTCGTAATTCACAAACGTAAACTTTAGTTACATGTTTTATTATTGATTTTAGGTTTTCAATGATAATTAGTTTCTTCTTCAACAGGAAACAGCTTATATTTAAACAGCTATATATACCAATCATCTAAATAAAAAAAAATCACTATTTATATCGTAAGTATTTATAAACATATCCGATTTAATCTATTCAAATGTATATCGAAAAACTAAAGGTTTCGTTTTTTTTTTCATTTTTGTTTTATTTTAGATTATCAATTATCGAAGATGTGAGGAAAAATTCAATTTTCAACGAAAGTTCCTCTTTGAGCAATAACTGAGAAGATATTACTTGTTGTTTTGTAGACAGCTAAGCAACAAGACACCTTTGTATAAAATTCACGTGTCGTTCATCGAATAACAAACATGTAGCGAATACCATCCACAATGAAAAAGAAGATGATAAACACAGTCTGCTGGGAATCCTATTAGATGGAAAGACGATGTTTTATTTGACACAACTCGTTGTTTTTACAACGGTATCCTCCCATCTTTAGTGCAAAAAGCTTATGTCATTGCAACTTATCCGGACAACCACTGCAGACCAGTGGCAGTAAAATGACAAAAACCTATTGCAGAGCTTACCCCAAAAGACTTTATCAAGTTCATTTACGATGACCTCTCTTGTTGGAAAGAGAGTCTTTGATGCTCGATGAGAATTATCAGAGAAAGTCACTTGTCACAAACTGAAGACATGTTGGTAGATACTCTGGTGAAAACATGGCAATGGCTGGATTTTACAATCTCAGAAAAGACAATAGCGTTCAGTGCGTGTTCTGCAGAGGGAAATTACTAAAATGAAAGAGCGAAGATGAATGTCCAACAATAGAGCATGCTAAAAGTTTTCATTTTGTCGTTTGGTTAGAGGACTATCCACTCACAATCGAGTGTACAGTTCTAGGAAACTAACAGGGGAAGAAATGAAAAACATCGCTATTGTCAAAAGTTATACGATATAAGAACAGAGAACTAGACGGTTGACGGGTTCGACTGCAGAAGTTTACCTCTAGGCATCTGGGTTGATCGCGCTGGCACAGTCAGATTAGCTCGTGAATCAGCAAAAGAAGAGAGTTTCAAGCAATGGAAGTGTAAAGTTCCTATGAAACTTCTTTCCAGCGCAAGTTTTCACTACGCTGGTTTTGGCAACAGCGTAAGATGTTTATTTTGCTCGGGTGAACTCAAAGATTGGGAAGAGTGGTGTACCATGGGTGGAACACTGCTGTTGGTTTTCAGATTGTTCCTTTTCACTTATGAGTAAAGGAGCAAAATATGTTGAAAAAGTTCACAAGCCAACTAACAAGTTAAAAAAAATGTGAGTGAGAGCTTGAGACACAACAACAAAACAAAAATAAACTTTTAGCACAAACCGATGAAAAAGAGATAAAAAAACCTTATCTGCGAAACACTGGGACATAGTCAAAACCATATAGTAAAAGACTTGACGTTGAGTGGAAAGCATTTTGAGCAAATAGGGTTTATGAATGAAGCTTTACACACTTTGGAAAATACGAGTACTCCCAATGGGCGTCCAAAAGAAAAATTAAAGGATGATAAAACTTATGTTTTGAATGAAACTAAATCAGGAGTGTGTAGGTGACAAAGTTATATTAGAGGCTAGAAAAACTAAAGCTATGAAAAATGATGAAGACCACTCGGAGCAAACTTGACTCGCTCAATGTGTGTCCGAGACACACAAAAAGTCCCTGCTAATCTCTCTTCCAGTGGACATCTCATTTACTGCAGTGAGTGTAAAGAAAACAAATTTACTGAATGCTCATCGGAACTAAAACAGTGTCCTCTCTATGATTGCCAAGTCTTGATGAAAAGTATTATGAAAATCTACTTGCGCTAATGTGATATTTATCACACTTGACCGCAAAAAAGCCGCAAATAATGAAAAATTTGAAAAATTAAATACGTATTCTCGTGTGACGGCAGGGCATTCAAATTTTGTAGCTCAACGGAATAAGAACAAACATGCTGTGGGTTGAAGACTTTGCTCACCAAAAACTTCCACTGGTATAGGAGACGAGACCCTTTTGACAAAGGTCACCAATGAAATGTTGAGGATTTTTTTACAGCAGAATATTGTAATGGTTTTCCCCGTATATGAGGTTGACTTTTTCTGGTACGTACAAGGAGTGCTATATTGTCCAGCTGTGTTTCTACTGTAATGGTAGCGTAGCAGTAGAGTGGCAAAACTTTGGTGGTTGATCTTGTGCTAGATATAACCGGATGCTGCTCTAGAGCGGGCACAACTGTGTTCAGGCAACCGGCCTCACAGACATCACAGAGTTGGAAGTAACAATGTTTTATTACTAGCAACCAAAGCAAACAATGTCTAATTGTAACGCACAAAAGTGAATGATTGACTCAAAGTATAGATAAAGAGCGGTGGCAACTATCGGCAAGGGTCGAGTGAATACTCAACATGTAACTGATCAGAACAGTGAATTTGGATTGTTGGCGCATGATGAATGGATAAGCACTTTTTTTTAGCTTTCCTCTGATGATTTGAAGTCTTCCTTCATGATAAAAAATTTATGAGCTCAATTAAATCCCTGTCTACTACCTAAAACTCAAAGCAAACTGTTTTACTAGCGTTTAAAAAATGGATTACTTGCAATAGCAGAAGGCTATCCACATGCATTCAGTCTTGATGACGGTAATGACTCAATGAACGATGATGACTCAAAAACCACGGATTCAACGAACAATGATGACTCAACAAGTATGAACAGGTGTACAGGTAAATAGCGTGACTTCCCGTGGATCCCTGTAAACAAACAATCATAGTAACAATTCTGTAAACTGCGTACATGACAAACATATTGTACCCCTTTTCTTTGTGTAGCTAATTTTATACTGCTAAGGACATGAATATGAACATAAATATGTATATAATTATGCATATGTACATGAGTGTTCAAAATCTAGCTGCCATAAAACATTAACTCAGCTGCTTTAATCAACGCCGTAACCCATTGCATCCACTATAGGATTACATCCCACAAAAAAACACTTGGTAGGGAGATCTGCTCATATATTACTACTGATGTACATGGTTATGAATATGGACATGGATATGGATGGACATGTACATAAATGGCAATGTAGTAAATGGACATGGACATGTACATAACTGGACAGGAATATAGACATGGATATGTATATGGATATGTACATGGTTATGTATGGCAACAAATAGCTTAGATTTATTTATTGTAATGAAACTATACCAATGACTATACAATGCTAATCCAACAATCAAACTCACAATACAAATCTCAGTATAAACCTACGTACCATGTTTATAAAGTAGTCAACTTCATGATCAAAATAAAAAACTTCATGAGTTGACAGGGGGGGAAAGATTGAAGCATGACTTTTATCTTATCCTCAAAATATCTTCACAATTTTCCACCGATATCTGCTCCTTTTTTTACTAGTTATAAGAATTTGCAATATTTTCCGGAATGACTCTGTCTGTATCAGAAAATACTGAGCTAAAGATGGAAGAACCTGCTCATCATCATTCATCTCGAACGTGACGATATATCCTGCAATATCGTTAAACATTTCAAAATTAAAATTTTTTTTGTAGACTCCATACCACTCTATTTTATACTGTCTAATACAAGCGTTATCAACCATATCAACACTTTTCAACATATTATCATTTCAATCAAATAAGCATAATACCTAACCCACTACCAAAACAAGAGTAAACAAGCAAAAAGCCCGTGTCAACCACAAACTATATCGGGAGGGAAACCTCCAGCATACACAAATAACAAACCAATGAATATTTTACAGCTCTATGCAAATTTCAACTATTGTTTACATTACCAAACATACTTACATATCTATATATATTATTCTGTAACAGGTCTGTAAAAATATTCATACTAAAGAACAACAGTGTAACCTATTAGCAGGTCTGTTTTCCTATGTATATACACG